>CAUYRT010075342.1:0-33869 GCA_963574885.1 Lepilemur ruficaudatus
ACATACATAATGAGTGCAATGTGCACCATCTGGGGGATGGTCAGGCTTGAGGTTCTGACTGGAGGGCGAGGGGGGGCAAGGGCAATGTATGTAACCTTAACATTAGTATCCCCATAATATGTTGCAATAAAAAGAAAAAAAATAAAAAATAAAAAAATAAAAATAAAAACCTGTGTGAATGTAACCATATTGCTAGATCATGCATGGAGACAATGATCTAGTCGCCTGAGTCCCCCGCTGTGATTATTCTGATCTCTTTACATAAAACTATAAACTATACCTTAGTCTCTGTGTATTCTTTTATTTCTCTCTACTTACTATCAATTTTCTCATCCTCTGTGGCGACTCCTGTCTTAGGGACCTGGCTCCATGGGGAGGGGTAGCTGACCTCCTCGTGGGCCTGCCGCACCCGCGTCCCCCTTCTCCCTTTGCCTCCCTTTTTTCCCAGCACTACATTACCTTCAAATGCTAAAGTCAAGTAACTAGTAGAAAACACAAAATGCGTATGTACAAAGAGTTACTATCATTATCTTACATACACTGACAACTCATTTATTTATCAAAACAACCTAGTAAGAAAGGTATTTTTATTATCCTATGTTACAGATGAAGAAACTAAGGCACCATGATTTCCTCGTCGTTACATAAAGAACCAGTAAGCAGCATACTACTGGTAATAACAAAGCAGACTAGCTCCAATATCCATGCACTTCAACAAACTAACTCCTTTCTAAAGATGTGTATTTATCACATCTGTCAACATAATTAAATATAAAGTAATTCTAAATAGCTACTACTGCTGTAACATTGAAGAGACCTTTTTTTATTTTTTAAGAGACTCCCTATATTGCCCAGGCTGGAGTGCCGTGGCTATTCACAGGTACGATCCCACTACTACTGATCAGGAGTATTGACCTGCACTATTTCCAACCTAGGCTAGTTCACCCCTCCTTAGGAAACCTGGTGGTTCTTTGCTCCCAGGAGGTCACCGTATTAATGCCGAATTTAGTGCAGACACCCAACTGGCATAGAGCACTATAGCCCAAAACTCCTGGGCTCAAGTGATCCTCCTGCCTCAGCCTCTCTAGTACCCAAGACTGCAAATGCTGCACTACCATGTTTGGCTAAAGAAACCTTTTACCCTTTTAGGGGGTTACAATTCCCTTTAAAGATTACTTAGTTGAGCAATAACAAGCTAATTCTGACATACTCTATGAAAAATAAAGTCTGACAAACCTGCTAAAATATCTTGTAGCATACAAGTTAAGGAATACTGAGCCCAAGCACCACCCCAAGATATATCTCCTCTATTGAAGTCAGTTCCAACCAAAAGTAATAGCAGTCTTTCCAGCTGGGGTTCATTCACAATCTCACACAGATGAATAGTTGGCCTTGTGGCATTCGCAATGCGTGCAAGAACCTGTAATACATTTCATAAAATCATACACTTAAATAGCAATTACATATGTTTTTTCAAAAACAGAAATCTATCAATATGCTAGCATTGGAATAATAGTTTTCAATACTGATGTATGATTCTGTTGTCAAAATAATCACTTGAGAGGGAATGCAAAAGAATGTACTTTCATGCAATAAATATTAAAATCCAGTTTAAAATCTAGGTGAAACAGGTAAAAATAATTTCAACAAACAGTGAATATACTACATTAAAAGTCCTTCATTAACTTAATGACATTCATTTGCGTATTTCCTATTTTAAATAATATAAGAAAGGTAGGTTGGAGATAGACATAACCATATTATCTACATTTGAAACTCTCAAGCTTTATTTTTTTACCATGTATATCAATCACCTGGTAACAAGTTTTAACTAAAGTAAAATATTAATCAGATTTTCTTTGAAATAAGTCGAGAAAAAATTAAATCGTTCCAGACATAATAAATGAATTAACTGCACATAAAGGAAACCCAAAAGAAGTACTATTATTTCTTTTAATCAAAATCAATTAAAAACTGTGTTCTTTCCTAATTCTTTTTCTTACCATATAAATTTATACTTATAAATAATGCCTAATAGCTCACTTACCTTACAAACAAATAATAAGAGATCTGCATGACATGTAAAATCCATGGAGAGGAGAAACAAAACAAGTTTTTGGACAACTGAGATACAACGTTCATGGGCCAGAGTAAACGGAAGTGGTTCTATCTCTGGACTTTCTTTTGTTGTTGTAACTTCTGTATCTAAATTAGAACGGGACCATTCTGCTGTCCGACGTAATCGAATTAAATCCTTAAAGTGCTGTGTGCAAAAATTTATAGTATTTGAATCAATGTTTACTTAATAAATCTTTTAAAGTACAAATTTATGTAATGAATTTATTGATGTATTCACTCAGAAAATTTACAACTTCTAAAGAACAAAATGTTTTTTATTAAACATGAGATTCAAAAGGTAAGATTATTAAAAGCTATACTGACCAATATACCTTAACTACTAGTTAGATTTAAGACACAGGATATATAACAGAATTTCAAAAACGTGAATTTCTACAGATACGTAGTATAGGTAATTTCTTAAGTTGTTATGTCAAATCTAACAACTTAAATAAATATTACCATAACATCCTAAACATAATTCATAGAAGGCTGAAGATACAGAAAACCTTAACTTTTAAGTACCAAATATTAATGCAAGTTATTGCCAAATCTAGCAGAATAAGTATAATTGCACATTTATAAACACAATATACAAACTTGGTTGCTACATATAAGTGTCATTTCCCCAAATTAAAAAAAATTCATATCACATTTTACAAATCACTTGAACTTCATTTTCATTTAGGAAGGACATGGTATGGCCGGGCACCATGACTCACACCTGTAATCCTAGCACTCTGGGAGGCCAAGGCAGGAGGTTTGAAAGAGGCCAGGAGGTTGAGACCAGCCTGAGTGAGACCCTGCCTCTACAAACAACAGAAAAATTAGCTGGGCTTGGCAGCACCTACAGGCCCAACTACTCAGGAGGCTGAGGCAGGAGAATGGCTTCAGCCCAGGAGTTTGATGTTGCAGTGAGCTATGATGACACCACTGCACTCTAACCCAGGTCAAAAAAAGAAAAAAAAGACATCTTATATTTGAGCCTTTTAGCACCAATGGATCTAAAAGAAGCTTCACTTGTAAGCTCAGCCCCGAAAATTTTCCAGTAACAAAACTAAAAGGAAAGGGAATGCCAAAATTTTCACTTTACATATTAATTTTCTTGTTATGGCTGACACAATGCTATTTACAATCATGCTACATATTTTTGTATTACAATATGGAAAGAATAAACAGCACTGTCAATGCCACATTATTAAAACTGTACATTCCATTGTCTTTTCTCTTTAATTTACTTGTAACTTAATCCACTTTGAAAGTAATATATTAGAATAATACCTGAAGCTCATATTTACCATGCATTTCCTTGAGTTAAAAGCTACTTTACCAAAAAAAAAAGCCCAGGGTAGATTGATTTTTGTCTTGATAAACAGAATAACATATATTTTAGTTTCCTGGTAGTTATTAAAGATACTGCTCAAAAAATTTTAAATACTAAATGAAAAAGTGATCTTTCTGAGACAAAGTCTAGATAATACCTTTGAAGTAGCCTGCTTTAATTTTGCTTGCTCCACCAGGAGTTTATAGGATGATCCTTTATTACTTTGTATTTTTTCTTTTTCCATCTGTTCCACCAGAGCCTTCTGTTTTGCTTTTAATAGGTTAAGTTGCTTTAAAAAATAAACAAACAACTTAAAATTTAAAATGTTAAAAACAAAAAAGGTAAATCATTATACTCCGCACAGAATTCATACATCAAATTAATGGAATAAGTAAATCCTTGGAAGATCTAGTAATACAACTTTAATTGTGGTGATTTTTAAAAAAACAATCGTTTCAAAATCTTGACTTCAAGATCTCTCCATGTTATCATTAAGATCTCCCATACCCCCATTAGAGAAAGGAAGTAACTAGAAGGCTTTCTTACATAACCTACTAAAGAAACTGAGGGTGGACGCTGTGGCTCACGCCTGTAATCCTAGCACTCTGGGAGGCTGAGGCGGACGGATTGTTTGAGCTCACAAATTTGAGACCACCCTGAGCAAGAGCGAGATCCGTCTCTATTAAAAATAGAAAGAAATTAGCTGGACAACTAAAAATATATACAAAATATTAGCTGGGCATGGTGGCACATGCCTGTAGTCCCAGCTACTTGGGAGGCTGAGGCAGAAGGATCACTTGAGCCCAGGAGTTTGAGGTTGCTGTGAGCTAGGCTGACGCCACAACACTCACTCTAGACAGAGTGAGACTCTGTCTCAAAAAAAAAAAGAAATTGAATGATAGATAATTCTTAATAGAGGAAAAGACATACTTAGCTTTAAATACATAGGGAAAATATTTTTCAATGCTTAATATTTCTTAGCTTTGCTTTTATGGGAATCTCTCTCAGGAGTAATCCATATTTTTAGTATGTCTTCTGGTTTTAATTAAATTTTTTGAGATCACTGTAAATTCATATGTAACTTAAGAAATAATAAAGGTGTGCTAGAATAAATTAAGAAATAATACAGAAATTTCTTGTATGTTTTACCCAATTTTCCCTAATGATGACATTTTGTAAAACTATACTATATCACAACCAAGTACTGATGTTGATACAATCCATTTCTCCTTGTCTGCGTATTTAGTTGTATACACTTCTACCCGTTAGCTCATGTATCCACTGTAACATTCAATGTTGAAGAGTTCTATCACAAAATTCCCTTATGTTGTCCTTTTATAACTATACCCAGCCCTCCAATCCCATCTCTGCCATCCCTAAACCCTGGCAATCAATAATATGTAGCAATGAACAAAAAGATCAAAGGGGAGAAAAAACTCTGCCAATAAAGACTTTACAATCTTAAATTGTTGAATCTTGAACTGTTGAAAGACTTCCCCATGTACTCATATACACAGAAAGTTACTTTAAATAGAATGTTACAGCCCAGCGAGGTGGCTCACGCCTGTAATCCTAGCATTCTGGGAGGCTAAGGCAGGTGGATTGCTCAAGGTCAGGAGTTCAAAACCAGCCTGAGCAAGAGTAAGACCCCGTCTCTACTATAAATAGAAAGAAATTAATTGGCCAACTAAAACTATATATAGGAAAAATTAGCCAGGCATGGTGGCACATGCCTGTAGTCCCAGCTACTCGGGAGACTGAGACAGAAGCATGCCTTGAGCCCCAGAGTTTGAGGTGGCTGTTATCGTCATAGATGAAAAAAAATGTATCCCAAATTAAAACAAGCTTGTACATGTATTAATAATAAAAATCAACTGAGAAGTTAATTACTAAAAATCAGTAGCATCAGAAAATGTTTCAGAAGTTCTACAATTAACAAATACAATTATAATCAAGATTAAAATTTTTAATTTCTTTTCAAACTATAGTTTTATTGTACAAATATGTTTCCCTAAACTATTTGATAGTAAGTTGGCAACCTGATGTCCAATCAGCCTGAATACTTCAGTGTATAATTTCTAGAAACAAGAATGTTCTACAAATCACAATACAACCATCAAAATCAAAGAAGTAACAGTGATCCCTGAACACCAATTATTCCACAGATTCCCTGTTTAAGTTTTGCCAATTATCCCAATACAGTGCCCTTCATAATAAAGATTCAAAACAGTAATATTTTACATAGAAATATCTACTTTTTTACGTGCTAGCGTTTGTTTTCCTTCTTCATATCCTAAAGTAAATACAGCATGCATAAACATTAAGTGCTCAATAAATTTTAGCCAGATTTGAAAAGATACAAATTAGTACTACCTCAAATTGGTTAAGAGTCTCAAAAAAAGGGAGTTGAAGAAGTTTTACATCATTTTTCTTGCAAAACTCATAGATGAAAAATTTAGAAGTAAAAAATAAACAACTTTGTGCAAAGCCTACCTTTAAAAAAAGGCCCAAAGCTTTCACAAATATGCCAGATCTAAAGATTTTCATGTAGAATCTCATTTCATCTTAAAGTAATTATATTTTTAAACTACTACATATAACACACTGGGGTCTATACCAGGAATCAAGGATACAGTTTATATCCTTTGAGAACTGTCTTTCTCTAGGAGAAAGAAAAGGATACTTTTTAAAAAGGAACTGTACTAAAGTATTGGCTCATGTAAATTTGACATCAGCTATAAACTCACTTCCTCAGAAATGCACATCAAATAAATTTTATGTGTAAATTCAGGAGAGATCATGTAACTAATGTAGCCCATTTATAGAAACCACACAGATTCAATTATCCTGAATAAAACCACATTCTAATTCATTCTGTGAAGGAGAGAAAGAGTAAGAGAGAGAATGGATAGGTGTGCACTAAAAAGGTAGAAAGAGGAATATAAATACTATATAAGTATGCATATTTATTTATATTTCAAAAAGAAACAATAGAGAAAATGAGTCAAATACTGACGGGTTAATCAACAAAAAATGGACATTTTTGGAACATTCAAAGAATGGAATGGTGGTCAGAAATAAAAAAGAATTATTGATATATTTAACATAGATAAATCTCAAAACATCATTTTCACCAAAGAAGTCAGGTACAAAAGAGCATATACAGCACAATTCCCTAATACTTTAAGAAATCATTTACTCAAAGTAAAATGAACAAATCTCAAGGTAACAAAAGAATATCCACAAAAGATGACTATAATAAAAGGAAGAATACAGGATACACAGCGAATATATTGCATGAGGATACTATTCTAATTCAGATACCAGGGACAACCTCTTTAAGGAAATGAATATAAACTAATAACTGAAAAATGGGTTAGGTTATCCAGGCAAAAAAAATAAAGTGTATAGTTGGAAAGAAAACAACTATTAGCACACACAAAAAAATCCTGAATAAGAACACCAGTGTGAGTGGTCCTAGGAACTCAAATTCAATATGGCTCAAGCATTCAGAAAGCAAAACTGAAACCTGCAAATTAGATAGAGCAGGAGATAATGGAGACCCCAAAGCCATGTGAGGAGTTTTATCTTCATACAAAGGTCAACTGAAAGCCACTAAGAATTTAAGGAAGGAATGACATGATCAGGTTTGTATCTAAAAACAACTCTCCAAGGACAGCATGGAAAATGGATTGGATTAAGGAAGAACAAAGACAGGGAGGCTTTTTGACTAGGCAACAGAAAATGGTGACCCCACTTAGAATGGTAGTAATCAAGATGGAAAAAGGTAAACAGTTTACAGAACATCACCAAAACTCTATAAACTACATATTACTGTCATTTTACAAGTAAGGAACCTCAGTCTCCAAAGTATTAAATAATTTTCCTTAACTAAGTAGCTCTTCGAATACCTAGGATCTCATGGCACATCTATCTCATGCAACCTCTAAAACAGTAATTTCAAACTCTGAAATATAAAATATAGTGATAAATACCTGTTTATGATGAACAAGCTGCTTTCTGATTTTTCTGGAATATAATCTATCAAGGCTACTGCTACCTTTGGAAGATCTATTTAAGCTCTGAGTATGCAGATTGTTGTTAATAAAACTCCACTGATTACCTATAGGGGAAGGAAAAGTTTTATTAATAATTCTGTTAAATGTAATTTTAAAGTACCTTTGATATCAGGAAAACACAAAACAAAATTATACATGTGTCAATCAGGACAAAGCAGTTTTAAAGAAAACTAAGGAAACTATTGTAAAGAAGTTGCTAGAAGATCTCATTCTAGAGAGGCTAGATAACTATGATTGCTCTAATCTGGACCCCAGATGATTTTAAGACCAGAGTTCTGTCTCCAATCTTTCCTTTAGGATAACAGCCATCTTCCTCTGCCATTGTTTAAGATTAATCTTAAACAGAGTTTTAATGACGTCATTCAGTTCTAACAACAAATGTTCACTATTGCCTATTTCCAACACAAGCTTTCATGCAGGGACCAAAAAAGGGTACTCAACAAACTGACTAATCACTGCCAAAATAAGGTTGAATAGCTCAAAAACCAGTGTATATAGCTACATTTATTCTCATTTTTTTGAATATGTTCAGACTATTCTGTGTCATTCTTTTTGTCAATTTAAGCCCAATAAAACACTTTATCTATCTCCAAACCTAGAACATCTTTGCCTTAACCTAAAAAATCTTTTCCTCTTCTCTACTACTCATGTATTAACACTTAGTTCAAATTCTTCAACCTCTAAAAAAAACTCTTCCACCACTGTATTCATAGTATCTAAGCAATATAAATAAAAACTAATACTTCCAATACTGTTTCATTCCAAGTTTATACTGTAGTTTTATTTGTGTATCTTACCTCTATATCCTATAACTATAGTAAACTGACCCATAGGTATACATTATTTGTTTTTAAAAAGTCAATATAAAGCAAATTCTCTGTACATGACAATTCCCCATCTTATTCGAAAACATGGAATGTAAGCAATTTATTCAGCTATAAAACATGTCAAGCAACCTTTTAAAAATAGTAGGATCCAGGCCAGACGCAGTGGCTCACGCCTATAATCCTAGCACTTTGGGAGGCCAAGGCGGGAGGATTGCTTAAGCCCAGGAGTCTGAGGTTGCTGTGAGCTAGGCTGACGCCACGGCACTCTAGCCTGAACAACAGAGGAAGACTCTGTCTCAAAAAAAAAAAAAAACTAGGATCCTGACAATGTATAAAATTCTAAATTTTATGGACTTCAATGGCTGTGCTTACAAATTAGATTTAGCTATCTCAAATCCTTTATAAAAAGCTTTGTTAACTGGAAGAGGGGCAGAAAATAATTGATCTTGCAGTCTGAATTTTTTTAAACTTTTTCTGCCATTAAGCTCATGAAGGAAAATTACAACAACTCCTAAAAATCTGGGAATTTCTATAGTTAAGCATAAAACCCACTTGTAATTAATTAGTTGAACTCAACAATGATAAATGAAATGACATATTATACCAAGAAAAAAACTACAAGAACTCTTCACAAATTTCCCTTTCATAACTCACTTATATGCATGTTATTTTAAAATGTTTTAATTAGCATGCAGGAAAAAAAAATTGTGCAAGACATAGTTGTATTTATAAACTAAAAGTCATGTCCAGACAATTGAGCTTGTCTATAAATTCCATCAAGTATAAATTCTATCTTAAATATTACAGATTCTTAGTAAGGTTAATTCATATTTTCCATAAGTTACATACAGGTGGTATTCTCCAGGCCAATAGCCAGTTCTGGAACAACAGCGGAGTCACTCAAAATCCCCACCAACATATTATTATAAACTTCTGATACCTGTCAGAAACCTCTCCCTGTCTTTACCATTCAAAGGTTTCTTTGCAGCTGCTGCTTCATCTTCAACAGTTGCCACATAATCCAGCAATCTGGACACCAGCATAACCACCCAACTGATCATGGGAATATCTAGCACTCCTAAACAGAGATGAGAGCAAAAAAATTCCAGGTGACTCTGAGTTCTAATGAGTTCTGATAAAATAACTGAGATAAAATATTTGATAAATCCAAAACATATCATATCACTACTAACACTAATATTTACATATAACGAGCTTCAAAATTAGGTACCTACAGCCACAAATTGAGTAGAAAATCAAATCTAATGAAAGAAAAATGCTTTGTGGTACAAAACCAGATTAAGCGTAGGCTGAATCCAAAAAATAATTTATGAACTAGAAAGGTACAAGGCGCTATTCTTAAACTCACAGGTGACTAAAGTAAGACCTCTAACTCTAAACTTACAATTCATATAGTACTATGTTCTAAAGGTTTTATTCCTATAACAATTTCCTTGCTCAACTGAAACTCATTATCATTGACCAGAAAAGCAACTATGCCTTAAAGCTTAAACTTACATAAGGGAGTTTGATTTTAGTTATGATAGTATAGGAAAAACATACTAAACTAATTTCAAATAATGAAAAGGTATTAGATTTAAAAAGTAATAACTGTATCACATAAAGGTTGCTCACTCTAAAAAGTCTACAACATAAAAATATTAACAAAATGTGCTACAATGAATATTAAAATAAGAATTTCAGAAAAGACAGTTTATAAAAGCAATATTTATAAGAATCTTATAAAGAACACTGTTTTATATTAATACCTTCTGTCCTCCTATGGACGGGTAACTGTGGCTGAAGAGGTGACAGTAAATTATCCAAGAGGTTAAGTAAGCTTTCTAACACTCCACTATTACTAAGTGATCGTTGACCAATGCAGGAAAGTAACATGAAGACCCTAAAAAACATATGTATAAAGAAAATACCCAGTAAGAATCAACTTAAGTGTTCGATGTTTTTAAATAATTTACATTGAAATTTAACAAAGTAATGATAAAATTATTTGTTTCTTAAACATCATATTTCAGATTGGGTAAGCAAGATTTATATTTGAATGTATGATGTTAAAATCAGGGTTTTTTCTAACTATTGGTTATACTAATGTTATCAACAAGAAAATGAGACACAGTGAAGAAAGAATTTTATTTTAGCCTCAAAAAAGTAACATAATCTGATAGGAATTATTTATAAACATAAATCTCTAAATTCTAAGTTTTCCTTCAATTAGAAAAGAATATAGACTAGTTATATCATGAATAATCTTGGTTCCCTTTGTTGGGCATTCCCAAAATGCTGAGGAAAAACTGCTTCATTTTTGCCACACTTAGTATCCACATAAATGGGATTTCAAAATCTGACCAATGACTATGAGAAGCACAAACCACTAATAACAAATATCTCCAATGTTTTCTGACCTACCTATCCTGTGGAAAGATGAGAAGCTGCTCTGAATTGTATAATTCCTGAAGAACATTAGACAGAAACTGACCCCACCATCTTTCACCACCACACAGTTGAACAAGCAGAAGACCAGTATGTAATCGTATCTTTGGGGTTCCACTGATACACAAGTGTTTAAAGAGCTCTTCACAGGCCTGGGCATGAAATGTGCTCTGCAAAACTGCAGGAACAGAGTGTCCTATTATAAGAAAGAAAATAGTAAAATATCCTATTTAAGTGTATGATATAATATGAAAATCAGCGTGCTTAGAAAACACTTTCTTCTTTACTAGCAATCAATGGACAATGATATCGTTTTATTCTGCTATTTATTTACTTCTCATATGTAGACATATAATTGTTAAATACTTGAAGAGGAGAAGAGCTAGTACTTAAGTCAATTATGTTTCTTGTCTATGGAGTTGGGTGTATCAGGGTTGTGTGAGAGGGAGAGAGGGAGAAGGAGAGGGAGAAGGAGAGGGAGAGAGAGAGAGAAAGAGAAAGAAAGAAAGAGAGAGAGAGAGAGAGAGAGAGAGAGAGAGAGAGAGAGAGAGAGAGAGAGAGACAGACACGATCGAAAATAGCTACTGGCTACAAAATGATAGTTCTATATTAGGTTAGCAATTATGAAGTTTTCACTGTTGAACTTCTAAGCAATACTTAATACTTTGCCAGTAACATAATGACATGCACACCAATAGCATAAAGTCAAAAGAATCCCATCAAAAATTTAAGAAATAATAAAAATAAATGGAAAAAAATAGGTGAACTTAGAAATTTTATATATATCCATATTAGAAAGGATATCAAAATTAACAATACCCAGAAAATATTAACATGGAACCTAAAACATGCAAAAAAAAATCATATCACATATATTCCCAGCCTTTGAAGTACATAAGCCAAATACAAACCATTAGAAGAGTGAAGAAGGCTGAGCAAAGTGTCCAATAAATATCGGATGATAGTACGTAACTGCTCTGTTGAAGACGTCTGAATTAAATCTTCTGGATCTGATGTTTCACTCAACATCTTCCGACTTGTACCTAGAGCTACTTTGAGTCTCTGCACGGCATTATGAGCCAAATTTAATTGAAGCTGTAGCTGAATACAATCTTGATAAGCAGAAAAAACTCTACTGTCTTCCTCGACTGCCTTGTCTGGTTTTCGTAAAAAGTATTGTGCATTGTTAGCACTGTTGAGAGGAGGAAGATCGATACTTTGCAAAAGAGTTTCCAGACGATGACAAGCCAAATTATATCTATAAGTAAAAAATGAATAAACAAAATACTTCCTGCAATGTTCTCTTGATATACATGTACAAATACTAAGAATTAAATCTCCAAAACATGTTAACACACAACAATTTTAAAACAATTACTAAATTGGTAATTACAACACTAATAAATGGAGCCAACTATTTAGTTAATATTTTCATCCAGTATTATTGTGACGTACTAGTGTCCTATTTCCTTTTGCTGTTTTCTGTACACCTACAAAATGACATTTTCTTGTCAGAAATATAAGCAAGATATATACAAAATACAGTTTCAATAAGATTGTAATTTACAATTTTATACTAACCTACACTGTATATCCTCCTGCAGAGCAACCATCATTGCTAAATGCTGGTCAATTTCTGGTTGGTTTGTAGATTCCCCTTCTCCCCTTAGAGGGTCATGCATTAACTTCAGTTCACTTTCCCAAGGCAAGATATAGGTATGACCATAGTAAAATCCTAACGGGATTTTGGCTCTGGCATTTGTACTTCCATAACGTCCAATGACAGTGATCTGAAATGAAAAATTATAAACATATGTATACATACATCTGCTACAATAAAAATCTGAGCAATGTATTTAAAAAAGTTATACTTTTTAATCAGGTATTAAAGTATTTTTTATAACTTGTCAGAAACATGCAAAGCGTATCAAAGTACTTTCTTGAAGTTCTTTACCTTCATGAACCTGCACACAGGTGGTGGTATTAAGTCATGAAGAATTAGCGAATGGGTGCTTATATCAGTTGCCACTACCAATCGCCTTCCATCCACTTCTTCTCCTAATGTCCAAATGTCAATTGATAAGGAGGCCAAGTCTCCACACGTGGGAATTAATACATCTGTCAACAATATAGGTCTGCCAAAATCCAAGGTCACAAATCTCCTTGCCCCTGTGAAAGAGAAACAAGTGACAAAAAATATATCAATTAACCAAACAATACACTCAAAAACAATTTGGATCACTCATCTTAAAAAATGAAATCAACTCACTAAACTATAAACAAATGAGTGGAAAAATAAACAAGTAAAAATGGCTTGTCAATTCTCATTCAAAAAATTTCTAAAATCCCAAACTGTAATAATAGCTTTGTCTTTTTTATATTTATTTTTTGCCTTTTCAAATCTATACCTACAGTCTGTTAGTTTTGAACTCCAAGACTTAAGTCAAAAATTACAAGAGTAGCTAGGTGTGGTGGTGCACACCTTTAGTTCCAGCTACTTGAGAGGCTAAGGCAGGAGGAACACTTGAGCCCGGAGTTCAAGGCTTCGCTATGATTGCACCTGTGAACAGCCACTGCACTCCAGCTGAGCAACAGAGCAAGAACCCCCAAATCTTTAAAAAACAAACAAACAGCCAGGCATGGTGGCTCACACCTGTAATCCTAGCACTCTGGGAGGCTGAGGCGGGCAGATTGCTCAAGTTCGGGAGTTCAGAAAAACAAAAAAAGAAAACCACAAAAAGGAGAGTTAAGATTGTTACAATGAAGGTAATCAACTAACTGTACCTATAATCTGCTTTAAAACATTATAGTTAAAAAGATTAAATCAGTAAAAGTGGTATGTAAATTAATTCTGTGAAGTGCCAATCTGATCTTCTTTCAGTCACTGGCCATTTTTTTTTTTTAAATTACACAACTAGATGCATTAAAAATACCAAATTTTATTATTTGACTTTAGTATTCTTTAGCCTTGCTTAACTTCTTTTGGAGTTGCATATTGCACTGGGGTTAAGATGCAAAGAGTAACTGTTAACTGAAATCATCTACAGTAAAATGATCACCAAAAAAATTCCTTGGAGGGTCCTTCAATGGAGACAAACACAACTTATTTTAAAACATGTTTTTCCCCCAGTATGGACACATCACTGTCTCTTTAGCTCAATACCAGATGAAACAGATGAAGATAAAGCAGATTCACCTCTCTCATCACACACATTACAAGGGTAAGTTCAACTAGTGAAACAGAAGGCAGATTGTTAATAATATCATACTTCTGTTTCTTCTTCATTGCATTGGGGTGAGGGGCAGCTAGTAACCTTACCAGTAACATTTTACAGTGAAGGAAAACAACTACTAAATTAAACTTCTAGAAATAGTGCTATTCTTGATGGAACTAGTTTAAGAGAAAACAAGGCAGTTACCAATATTTTCCTAAAGAGAAAAATTATCCAACAGCAAACAACATAGTTCTCCTCAGGAGGCTTATGTACTGCAGTCATTTCCATGGATAAAAATCCAAACTGCAGTGTAAACAACTGCTCACATCCCATAAGACTGCAGAACAACAAATTTTCACTCTAAACATTATAAACACTAATGTTGTTACCAATAAATGATTATTTGGGCAGAAAATACAATAAGACTTCTGTTTTATCTTTCAAACTCCCTCTTCCAAAAAGGAAACACCCCACTGCAATAAAGCAAATTGGTTTAATTGTTCATATAGTGAAAAGTGCTACAATGTGCACTATATTCATGTTACTTCGATTTTTTTGGCTTCCGCTGCTGCTCAAGCACAAAACAGTTGGTAGAATTATAAGGTAAAAACTGGCTATAGTTTATTTGTAAATACACATTAATTGAAAGAACCTATTCCAATCTCAGTTATCCAGCATAGAAACACAAAACAAACTTAGGTAAGATTTAAACTATTCAGAGATCCGTAAGTGTTAATCTTACTCAGTTATTATAACAAACAGTAGTTCTGTCTGCTATTCTCAGGGAAAAGTTCCACTATAAGAATGCCAGTTTCAGGAATACTTCCTTGAGTGTAATTTCTAGTGTGACAGCAACTTTTAACAACTACAATGCACAGATCAAATCCACTACACAACAGCACTTTTCACTCAATTTGGTGAGCACACACAACTTAAACCTTATATAGTGCTTATTAAATATACTTACCCAAGAGCAAATGTCATTTATTTGCAAAGGAAAATCAAACTGAAGAATAATGAGTCTTAAAAGGGACAGCAGACTAGGAAAGAAAAATATTTTAAGAAAGTCAAAGATTACCTGAATGCATTCGCTCTATAATAATGGACTGGTGGGGTGGAGGTTGAAGAAAATGTGAAGCGTGAGAAATTGCAAGGGCTAGACCAGAACCAAGTGGATTCTAGAAAAGAAAAAAGTATAATTCTATATTGATATTATTCTTGCTCTATAAAAACCACTAACCATAATATCAAATTAACAAGTCTCTTTTCCTGAGTATTTTGTAATATTTTATAAAATGGAATAATCTAATTTGATATATTGAGTTGGTATAATAAAATTTTGCCTTCTAAAGTTATGGTACACTTCAAAATATTTTTAAACATTTTAAGCCAACATCTATTTAAAACATAATTTACCATTCTGGACTTGTTGGAATTTTTGTTATGTGCAGCAAGATTGACTGTTGGAGGATCAATGACTGAGCCTGGGAAAAGCTGTGCAAGTTCAGCATTAATCACAACGGAAACTGCTTCATTGGGTGGAGTGAGTGGTGGAGTCATAAAAAGAGGTGTTGTTTTTGGAGTGGGTGGAATAACATCAGAAGGATGAATGAAGAATCCAGGGGCAGCCACTGGGTTGGAAGGCACAGAGTTGTGAACAGGACCAACTGCTGATGCTGCTGCAGCTGCTGCAGCTGTTGTCTGATGTAACTTGGCTTCCAGCTTTGCTTTCTGTAAAAGAAGTAAAAGCAACAAATATAGACAGATCCTATCTACCTGAGTTTTGGGAAAAACTACACGGGTATATATTACGAACATAAACAAGAATAACTAAATCTTCGTTAAATAAAAATGAAATTAAATCAAAATTGGACTCTAGAAATGGAACATTAATTTGCTACATATACTTCACAAATATTTAATATAAAATTTCCTGTGTATTTTAGAACTAGGACTTTTCTCAAAACGAAAGTGCAAAAGAAGTAGAATAATTAAATGTAAACAAGGAAACAAAGTTCTGCTCAAAACAAAATATTATCAACAGGTGGATTATCATGTTGACTAATATGATACAATTTGTCACCAAGAATTGCCACAGGTTTCACCACAATGAAATCTATAAAACAGCTTTTCATTATTTCTAAATTTTAAGTCACTTTAATGTATTGGTCTTAAAAATTTCTTTTAGGTTCTACCCTTCACGGAAATAGTAACTGGTAACTGTTTGTAATGTTTGATCAAGGGCGTTTAAACAGAGAATGGATTTTGCACAAAAAGTGTCAATCATATTCCCTCGAATGTGTACCAAATAAAATGCATTCACAGAATGTTAACAGATTTAAATATATCACAAAAAATTTACCTCAATTTTTGTTGAAAATGGTTAGCTCAGATCGGTCAACCTACTTTCCTTTATGAAAATAATGATCATTTTTACAGTATTTTTTTCAGCTTTTGAAGTTTAGAGACAGCATGAACAAAGAGCCAAATAGTCTCCAACCTGTTGCTGAAGCTTCAAAAGCTGCTGCTGTTTCTCTTGCAGCACCTGTAGCTGTTGCTCGGCTGAAGCCATTGCATGAGAGAGAGACTGCAAAGCTACCTGGGCTGCTGAAGTCAGGGCTGTCGAGGCTTCCCCAACTGTCCCAGATGATAGTCCACCTACTGCAGGAGTAACCCCGAAGGAACTCACTGGCATGAGGCAAGAGGTGAAAAAAAAACAACAAAAAACACCAGGATGAAGAAAAAGTCCACAGAGAAAACATATTCAAATATTTTCACACTATTTGACACTAAAACTATAGTTAATTTTCATTTTTAAAAAGGAATCTGGAAAGTATAAATAAAGAAATCTTCATAGTTATAGTATATTGACAATTCTAGTATTCAAAAATCTAGGAAATCTAGCAATGACTCCTAAAGCAAAGAAACATCAGAATCAGTATACTTTCAAGTTTACAAATATTTTCAGTATAAAAAAAATTTCACTTAATTTAACGAAAATTATCATTAAAAATGAGAGTAATCGCATTATACAATTTTTCAATTTCAGAATATTATAGGGATACAAACGTTTTGGTTACATAAATTACTTTTATACAGTTTGAGTCACAGTTATATGTGTGTCCATCACCCAGATAGTGTGCATTGTACCTGGTAGTTATTACACAATTTCAGCATAGGAATAAATTTCCTTTACTAAGTTTTCCTACAGCAACAACATGCCCCTCTCCACCCCCAAAAACACTCAAAAAACTTTTAATTATAATTATTTATAATTATATTAGGACATCATTTAAGAAGAGAGATGACACTTATTTCCTCATTTTAAAGCAGCCTCGATAGAGGGAAGGCCTGCACAGAACATGTAAAGCAATGTTTCCTGCTATATGCTCCCCAGAACACTAAACTGGAGAGAAGCATGGCCCACACACAGTCAAATCTAACACACACTGCCTTCCATGAACATTATCATCAATAAAGGCTCTATGAAATCATGCAAGTTAAGAAATTTTGTTGACTTTCCTTTTCAATGTTATTCAAGTATACATTATAAAAGAACCCTTTCTCCATTAAATATTTAGCAGCATTTGTGACAAATATTTTGGGAAAAGCTGGGATAAAAACTTAATCCAACGTGTCAGCACAAAACAAAAGGTAGAGGCCAACAGCATAAATATTTATAACAGGACTTTACTAGAAAGGTACAGTAGGGAAAAGGTAACTGCTAAAATAGCAGATATTTAGTATTATACATGTGGTAAGTGTTTTAATGAATCACTGCATTCAACATACGAACAACCCTATGGGGTACATATGATAATTCCCTTTCTCAGTTAAGTAAAGAATGGCTCAGAGATATTATCCTGTAAACTCAAGGTGGAAGAACTGGGATTAGGACCAACGGCTACGTGAAGTCAAAGCTAATGCCAAGCACAGGGTTAAACATGGAACTTATTATCAACTCATTTAATCTTGGAAAGAGCAAAGTACTAGGTATTAATTAGGCAAAGTATTAGTCACTATTATATTATTATATGTATTAAGTACTATTATAATACCATTTCAAAGATAATAAAACTAAAGCTGAGGGAAGTAATTTGCTCATAAATACTGGAAAGGGGAAAAATCCAAGCAATCCAACAGCTTATCTTTTTAATGTCTAACAAAGGCTATATTGTTATTTAACAATTAAATTCTAACAAATTATTTAAAAATTAAGCTATAACAAGATACCAATAACAACAAAAACTGTGCATAACCCTCTTATAATTAAAAGTTTCTTCATATAAAAAACAAACAAAACCACCATTCATTACAGTGCAGTCATACCACCCTTCATTTAACATATTAACTGCATGTAAGTTGTATTTAACTCAAGCTAGTTTTGAGCCCAGGGCCTCATGAAGCAAAACCTGGGCAAAACCCTGTAGTTGCTTTGTGAAAATCTTACTCGTTGATGTTCTTATTGTTAAAATTAATATTGACAATTTAATTCTAAAAATATGGATTAAATTAATGGAAGTCAATAACAAATTTTTCATTAAATTAGAAAGGACCATTTTGTTTTCCAATTTTTTATTCTATTTTTGTGATAAAACACCACAGTCCTAAGGAAAAAATTTTTTTCCTGTGTTACAGTCAACGTGTTAACTTCCACTAATTCAGCTGTATAAACTTGGTCAAAGAAAGAGCAATCATATCTCGTATAACATGTGTGGCCCCAAAAAGTTGTTTGCTCCTTCTAGTGCTCCACCAAAGCAACAGCTATTAATTCCAACTCTCAAGGAGACACTATTAGACTTACTAAAGCATTCATATTATGCTTGTATTTTGGGGTAATGTAAGTGATTTTCAATACAGTGTACTTTTACACTTGACAAATTTTAAAACCATATGCACCCAAATAATATTTATGGGAAAACCAATTAAATCACTATAAACACATCAAAGACATAAACAATCCAAGAATAATGAGCCATCTTGCTACTACAAAACTAAAACTCTTTTGTACAATCTAGCTTTCAATATCTGTTGCTTTTTCTATACTAAGAAAGGCTTCAAAAACTCTAGATACACAAAAAGAGAGAGGTAAGAATAACAAGACAAAGGTGACTACTAGCACCATTTCTGCTCAACCACATATAGGAAATCCTAGGAAGTATATTAGAGCAGGAAAAAGAAATAAAAGACATAATGATTAGAAAAAAAGTAAAACTCTCTTTATTAACAAATGACATCACTGCAAATATTTAAAAATCCCAAAGAATCTACAAACTCTATAAAATTAGTAAGCTAATATAGCCATATCACCAAATATGACATTACTGTATACAAACTAGCAATGAAAGAAAACATTAAGAGCAATATTAACAGCATTAGACAAATATATATAAATATTAAAAAGATACATAAAACTTCCATGTTGAAAACTACAAAATATCACCCAAAAGAAATTAAAGACCTAAATATATTAAAGAATATATACCTCCAGTGTATAGTCTAGATGAAAAAGAAAAGAAAAAAAAAAGAATATATACCATGTTAATGGATTTAAAGGCTCAATATTAAGATGTCAATTCTCCCAAACTGATTTATATTTAAATCCCAAATTTTAAAAACAGGCTCTTTTGTGAGGAAATTGACAAATCAAATCTAACATTCAAACAGACATACAAAAGACCTAGAACAGCCAAGACAATCTGGAATAAATGGGCAAGGGGTTGCTTTCTGTAGTGAAGGAAATGTTCTAAAATTAGATAAGGGTGATGACTATACACACTGTGAACAAACATTGTGAAAACCTAATTTTTAAAAAATTCTAAAAATCAATTTTAAAAATCTGCCTAAAATGAATGAAAAAGAAAGTTGATGCATTTATACTATCAGATATCAGGGCTTAATATAAAGTTGCAGTAATTAAGACAACAGGGCATCAACAAATGGCTAGACCAATGAAACAGAAAGACACATACACACAACACTTGATTTATAATAGAGGCAACCCTGTAGTGGTATGGGGAAAGTATAGTCTTTTTCCATAAATGATCAGATAGCAAAAGAGAGAGTATTAAAAAAAAAGATGGATTAGAAGAAAATACCCAAAATTCACTAGAGATAAAACAATTGAAAATTATAATCACGTATAGGGATGAGATATAACATATATTAAATCAGAGACTCAAAAAGAAGACAATAAAAACAATATTTGAAGAGTTAATTGGATGTGATTTTTCTAAAGCTAATGGAAGGTATCAAGTAAAAATTCAAGAAGACATCAAGATTCGAGAAGCCCTATAAACCTGAAGCAGGATAAATACAAATGAAACCACATGTAGGAACATCAGCAAAAATTTCTGAAAAAAAGAAAAGGAGGAAGTGCAATCTCTAAAACAGCTTGAGAAGTGACCTTAAAAAAAGCAATGCTAAGACTGAGAGATACTATCCTCAAGGTACAGAGCAAGAAAATAAAAGACAGGTTTCCAAGTCACTGCCAAAAACAAACAAACAAACAAAAAGACACATGACTTCTAACAAATACAATGTAAGGTAAAATACAAGGGAAGATTATCTTTGAATCACTAGAAACAATTAACTGCTAACTCAGAATTCTATAATGCGAAAATATATTTCAAAAATGAAGATGATCTTCACCCACATAAGCTAGATGTAAAATATGATTTTTGTGATATTGAAATAACATAATTATGTATTGAAAACTTGATGATACTATGAAACTGATTATGTTAATTTAGTTGATTATGATAAAACTTGCCTACATAAAATATAATTAACTTAGTTGATCACGGTAAAATGGTATCAGCTATTAAAGAAGTTATCTCTGCTATTTAAAATACTTGTGTTTGTATCATATATGGACAAGTAAAAATGATATAATGTCTAGGATTTGCTTTTGAGCACTTGGGCAAAGGAAAAGAAAAAAGGTACAGATAAAAGAAATGTGAAAAAGTAACAATAATATTGCAATCTGGATAACGGCTACATGGTTTGTTCATTCAATTATGCAGAAAAATTTGAAATTTTTCCAAAAAAAATAAGTGAATCCATGATCAGTAGACATGAACAAAAAGACATCTATTTTTCAAACCTAAGAAAAATCATAACAGATAAAAGCTCAAAGGCAAAAAAAAAGAAACAGCAATGAAAATGGAATTATGAGGTAAATCCAAGTGAATACTGAATATTAAAAACTATAATCATAATTATAGGAACTAAAATATACATAAAATTAAGATACAGACCACATAAAATTAAGATACAAAGCACAGTGATATACAAATTGGGAGAGTGATAAATACTGTTCAAGATATTTTCACTATGTGTTAAAAACAGCAATTAGAGAATCCAGAGTGTATATTGTGCTCTCCATGACATAATTACTAAAAGAATAGTTTAAAAAAAAAAGGAAAATGGACCAGTAAAAATATAATCAACCCCCCAAAAAAGGGAAAAAAAAGAATAACTATCAAGACAATGAGAAATTTTATAGTATAAATTATAAAACATGGTAGATTTAAACACAAATATATCAGTAATTACATTAAATGTAGCTAAACCAAATGCTCCCACTGAAAGACAGAAATATCAGGCTTGATTTGATTTTTGAAAAAAGCAACTGCATGCTCCTTATTAAAAAGTATGTCTAAATTATAAGGAGACACTGAAAAGTTGAGAGTAAAAAGATGGAAAATTATATACCATGCAAATAGCAACCAAAAGAAAGTTGGTGTTAGGTATATACATATCAGGGTAGATCTCAGGAGAAATAGCAAACTTAGAGATAAAGAGACAATTCATGCCAGGTATCATGGCACACGCTTGCAATCTCAGCTAGTCAGAAGGCTGAGGCAGGAGGATCTCTTGAGTTTGGGAGTTTGAGACCAGCCTGGGCAATACAGCAAGACCCCATGTCAAAAAGAAGAGAGATAATTCATGATGCTGAAAGAATTCCCAAGATACAATCATCCTAAATTTATATGGTCATCTCAAAATGTATAACATAAAAATCGAAGAAATTAGAAGAGACAAATCCTCAGTTATCGTACCAGGATTTTTAACATAGAGGCCTCATTAGCTGGAAAAAAAAAAAAAAAAAAAAAAAACCAAAATAAAAGTAGCTAAAATAATGAATAAAGACAGAGAATTTCAAGAACAGAATTAGCAAACTTGACCTAATGGATATATAGAGTATACTTCACCAACAAGCACAGAGTAAACATTATGAAGCATGCATGGAACATTTACAAAAACTGGCCCTATACAATTACTAATGTTGTAAGATTAATAATCTGAGTATTTCCTTTAACCCTATGGCAACTTAAAAAGAAATTAATAGCAAAAAGATAACTATTTACTGAAGTTGAATATACGAATACCCTATGAAGCAGTGAATCAACTTCTACATTCACATCCAAGAGAACAGTGTATCCATTATATAAATCAATAGTGGATACATAAATTGTTTATTCAGATCACGGAAACCTAAACAGCAATGAAAAAGAACTGCTTATATGCAGTGATATAGATTAAAGTCATAATCACGGCATTCATAGAATAGAAGGCAGACCAAAATATACATATATGCACAATTTTATATTATACAGACCCTACTCAACCAGTGCTCAGGAATACACGGTTAAGCGGTTAGTCAAGGAAACAAACACCAAGAAGTGATTACTCTAAAATTTAGAACAGTGTTTACCTT
This sequence comes from Lepilemur ruficaudatus, assembly GCA_963574885.1. Classification (NCBI taxonomy): domain Eukaryota; kingdom Metazoa; phylum Chordata; class Mammalia; order Primates; family Lepilemuridae; genus Lepilemur; species Lepilemur ruficaudatus. Next base: position 22,734 of record CAUYRT010075342.1, read on the forward strand.
GTGGAGAGAATGAAGGAAAAATAAATGGACGTGGGCATGAAGACATCTTTTGGGGTGCTGGAAATGTTATTTCTTTACCTAGTTGATGGTCACATATGTGTCAAGATAAACTGCTGAGCTATGCAATTGTTTTCTGCACTTTTCTGCATGGGTATCATATTTCACAAGATTAACATGTTTCAAAAAAGTGAATAGGAAGTTGATAGACTGTAGTCATCTTTTAGCTCCTTATAATCACTAGTCAGGACTTGGCACTAACATTTAATAAAAATCCCTCTGCTGGCAATGGTTTCAGACTGGGAGGAATACAGAGGTGATTGCTTATTATATACACAGACTGCCTCTAAACAGGTAAGAAACTGGTTCCATTCCTTGCATTGCAGGAGGAGAAATGGTGAGTGTGAAGGAATATGTTTTCAAACCTAACTTTTATCTTTAAAAAATTCTATACCTTCTGACAGTATTACTTATTCACACACATGAATTTTCTTAAGAAGTCTTGAACACTTAATTTCAAGCCAGTTCTAAGAAAAAGCCTGATTTATAAATAAAGAAGTTATAAATTCTTTATAAAGGTCAATTATAAAGGTCAAATAAAAGGGAAAATTTTTTTGTCATGGTATGTTTCTATTCTACTGTAAGAGTTTTTACAAAATGAGTATGATAGTCCAAGAAAACAATTAATTTTGATGCTTCTAGAATCTCCATATAAATGAAATATATTTTTATTTAAAAAGCTCATCTATACTACATCTGCTATGAATGTCACCTAGTAGTCACTTTCACAATTGGAAGATAGAAGACACTAAAAAAAAAAACACTAAAATAAAAAATTCATAAATTCCTTTTAAAAGCCCTTGCTATTCTGGAGCCAAGTGCAAGATTAAATTTATCACTACTTCTCATGCAAATTGTTTTTGCTTTCTGTTAAACTGTTGAAGAGAATAAGACCACACCCACTTATACAAAACCACCAACAGCAGAGTCACTTCCAACACAATTTTCAAACACTTCAGTGACTGTAATATATACATAAAACCACATACTAATATTCTTAATTTAAAAAAGTCAATAATTTGTACCATGATAGAATTATAAATAAACACTGATCCTGCTATGTGAAGAAAAAGAATCACAGAAAACAAGAAAGAAAGTTTCTACTGCTTGATAATCAAGAACTTAATTTTTAAGTGTATTTATTTAAAATAATGCCACCACACATTTGACACCCTCAAATTGTGTTTCAGATATTCAAAGTCGCTTTATACTAGTTGCAAAAATAGTAGTCCCTTGTTATTCATCTCAAATTTCTCAAAGACATCACCAAATATACTGTTCACATTAGATGCAAGAAATAGTATGATGCCAGAACTACACACAGTATAGACAAAACAAGACTGGTCACCAGTTGATGATTGTTGAAGCTGAGTAGTGGAAACATGGAGTCTATTTTACTCTTCCATTTCCATTATGCTTGATATTTTCCAAATTAAAAAGTTTCTAAAAGCGCACACACATAAAAACATAAGGATTTAAGACTGTTCTGGGGGGGTGGGATGAACCTTATGAATTAGAAAAGAATATAAAACTATTTATATTTCCCCAAAATATCCCTCCCATAAATTTCCATGAAACATGATAGCAATGAAACTTCTTTATAACTGATATTTAAATACTTACATATCACTTTATTACTGCATAAAATATATAACAAAAGAAGGTATATACCAGTAAACGTACTTGCATCATCCCTTTCTATTCTGGTTCCATCACTAGTTGAGACACAAGTGAAGTGCAGGGGTTCAACTTCTAGCAGTCCAGTGAGAGACGTGAAACTACCCTCGGCAGCTGTGCAACTACTGACCTTCCCATTTCCTAACACAGAGAAAAGACAAGTCTTAAAATACGTGAAGATTATCTTACAAGGCAATAGTCACATTGATGATTACAGCTGCTACTCCAATTCTAATTAGAACATACATAAACACACAACTCTGACATAGTACCTCAACAACAGACATGGTATTAAGAAAACAAAACAGCAGATACCTGTTTCCTTGATACAAAAGCAGATTTGCATAAAAGAAACTTAGAAGCCCTTCACATTAATAAGAAACATGAGTAATAGTTTTCTGTAACACAGTATTTACATTCAGTAACAAGTGACTTAGATTTTAATTGGGGAAAAATAATATTAATAAACTAGATACTGTCATTAGCTACCACCCAGTCTGATGAGTATGAATAAAATCAGAACGCATTGTATGATGTTAATTGTATAAACCTAAGACACTAAAAAAGACTAAAGAAACATTTTAAAGTATTTTCCTTTTTTTTTGAGACAGAGTCTCGCTCTGTTGTCCGGGCTAGAATGCCATGGCGTCAGCCTAGCTCACAGCAACCTCAAACTCCTGGGCTCGAGCAACCCTTCTGCCTCAGCCTCCCAAGTAGATGGGACTACAGGCATGTGCCACCATGCCCGGCTAATTTTTTCTATATATTTTTAGTTGGCCAATTAATTTGTTTCTATTTTTAGTAGAGACGGGGTCTCACTCTTGTTCAGGCTGGTTTTGAACTCCTGACCTTGAGCGATCCTCCCACCTCGGCCTCCCAGAGTGCTAGGATTACAGGCGTAGGCCACGACGCCCGGCCCGTTTTAAAATATTAGTAAGAATTATCTATACCTATTTCTTTGTATTTTGTATATACAATATTATCAATTTTCTAGAATGAAGCACACTACTTTATAATCATAAAAATAGTTTAAGCTAGCACAAGTAGTTTTAAAAAGAAGAAAACCACATGGGCAGAACTACATGACCAATAAAACCAAAGCAAGACAACTGGAAGGAAGAATATAAAAGAATTCACACGGCCAGGAGTGATGGCTCATGCCTAAAATCCCAGCACTTTGGGAGGCCAAGGAAGGAGGATCACTTGAGCCCAGGAGTTTTGAGACCAGCATGGGCAACATAAGGAAATCCCATCTCTACAAAAAATAAAACAAAAAATTAGCCAGGCATGGTGGGGTATGCCTGGAGTCCTAGTTACTCAAGAGGCTGAGACAGGAGGATCACCTGAGCCCAGGAAAACAAAAGGACTCACAGTAACTATGTATATAGTATGGAAAAACAGGATCGTATTCACTACTTTCCAAATTTTCTAGAATTGGCACTCCTTAAGGACAGAATTCTTTAAAAGACAAAGTAAAACAAAATCTAGAGATGAAAGAAATACAGAGATATAAAAAGTGTCATCAACAGCTGAAGAACTACTGAATGCCAGACTAAACTGTCATAATCTTGTTTTCCATTGTGCCACTGGCAGCCAGCATAGGCCTGACATGTTCAAAAAACATTTACTGGGCACTTAATCAATCAATACAAGACTTGGGAGATAAAGGAGTAAAAGGATAGGCCCTACTCTTCATGAAGTTTATATTCTGTGTTATTGGTTATTAGGCATTAAACAAAAAAGTACAAGAACTGAACTTAAAAAAAAAGAAGTACAAGGTTTTGCTTAAGAGAAACTTAAAGGACTTATAAGTCAAGGGGCGATCAGACCTCAGTCAAGAGGTAATAAAATGCTTCCCTGATGAAATGATGAGATTCTCAGGAAGAATAGGAGATTTCTATGTATTTATTTCTTTGAAGTTAGAAGGCAAAAGGAATAGGAGTGAAATCCCTGCAGTAGGAAGGAACATAGCACAATGGAGGATCTGAAAGAATATGACCAAAGAAAATTGTTCTCAATCTTAAGATCCCTCTACATAGCTTTAAAATATTAAGAACCCTAAAGAGCTTTTGTTTATGTTGACTGTACTGGTATTTACCAAAGTAGAAATTTTCAGATATGAAATTTTAAGTATTATTTAATAATAAATCCCATTAAATGTCAAGAGAAATAGCATATTTAATGAAAAATAACTATTTTCCAAAAGAAAATAATTTAATGAAAAAAGTGGTGTTTCACCTATTTAAAAATCTCTTTAAAATCTGGATTATCAGAAGATACCTAGATTCTCCTATCTTTCTGCCTCTGCATTCGATGTATTGCATATGTTGTTGTGGCAGACGTATGTGAAAAAAAATCTGATCCAACACGAATACATAGTTGGTAAGAAACTTTTTAAGAGCCTTGCATATTCAAAAACTTGATAAGTGGTAGTTTCTGAAAGATTAGTTACAGTTCGGATTGGTATCTGAAATCTTAATAATGAACTTCTCAAACTGTTACATTAAGATCATATCTTATACTTTTAAGGACTCTTTTATCCACGCACAACTGGTGAAATACCATGCACTGATCATTTGGAAAATATTGGCTCACCGTTATATACAAATCTTCCAAATGTTAACACATTTCACTATACAATATCAGAAAAAGACAGTCGCTAATATCATCACATGCCAAAGAGTCGTTACGTACTGGGAAGCTATCAAGCTTACTGTGGAGGACACATGATTTCAAAAATTCCAATTTTTGCTTGAAAGCTCTACTTTTAATATTGACAACAAATACCATCAACCTCTCTCAAAGTGACACGCTATTTTCATTCATTTTTCAGAAAATATCTGCCAAATACCCAAGTCTGAATGAGCATAGTATAGTTTGCCTTTGCCTGTCAGGTGTTATCATTATTGCAAATAAAAATGGTGTTGCATGAAATAAGCAACTAGTTCAGCTTTTAACTCAAACAATTGCACAAATGTATTCCCCTGAAATAACCATGGTACTTCAGCATGCAGCAGAGGTGCTTAATGCAGATTTCCCATTTTATCACAAACTGTTTAAAAGATGTGTACTCACAAGTTCAGAATTTAATGAAATTAGTAATTTTTACTACATCATCAAGGACAATCATAAATGAAACTAACTTTTTATTTCAAGGGCACAGTGAAGAACACCATGTTTTTGCACAATCAGTACAAATGTGAATGAAGCGAAAAAAGCAAATAACATGGGCCGGGTGCGGTGGCTCCCCCCTCTTGAGGGGGGAGTATGGAGAATTACTGGACCAAAGAAGAAAAAAGGGGCAATGGCAAAAATAAGGTGGCAAGGGAAAAGAAAGCCAAATCATATAGGATTTTATATGCTATATTAGAGACTTTGAACTTTAGAGTAATGGGAAGATGTGAAAAGTATCTTAAGTAAAGAAGTGATTGTTTGCATTCAAAAAAGATCACAGTCACTACAATGTGGAGACTATATTGAAGTGAAGCAAGAAAACATGAAGAAAGACCAGTCTGAAACTATTACTATAGTCCAGGTTCGAGATGACTGTGGCTTGGACTGTAATCATGTGATCATGAGAGGTAACAGAATGAGCAGATCTGAAATACAGTTGGTCCTCTGCATCCATGGGTTCAGCATCCATGGATTCAACCAACTACAGATCGAAAATATTAAAGGGAAAAAAGGGTTGGTTTTATCTGTACTGAACATGTGCAGGCTTTTCTCCTTGACAATCCCTAAATAATAGAGTATAACAACTATTCACCTAGCATTTATATTGTATTATATATTTCAAGTAATCTAGAGATGATTTAAAGTATACGGAAGGATATATGCAAATACTACACCATACCATTTTCCATAAGGGACTTGACATCCACAGATTTTGGTATACCCAGGTGTTCTGGGAAACAACACCCCCCCCCCAGATACTGAGGAACAGCTGTATACAATGGTAGAAAAATAGGTGGGATCTGGTGACAGTCTCAATGTGGAAGATAAGAAAGATACAGGTATCAAGGAGGACATTCAAATTTCTATCTTGTGCCACTGATGTCATTAACTGAAGAAAGGAATGCTGCAGAAGGACTAATGAGTAACAAGATGATGAGACATTCATATGGAGACATATCATGATTTCTAAGTCTTTTCTTCTGAGATTTTTTTACTAAGCATTTGCAAACTTGACTACCATAGCGCTTGTCCTGAAACTTGTGGTCTCTTCCTAATAAATTCACTAAGGGGTCTCATTCTGTCTTACTGTATACTGAAGATATCATTATCTCTAGTTCTAGCCTCTCCCCTGAGTTCTAATCATAAATTACAATGGCCTAATTGATATGTCACTTGGATAGAGAAGACAGAAGATGGTGAGATGGTCATAGAGCATCAAATAGAGTGATCATCAAATAGAGTAATAACACATATATTCAAGGCAGGATAAGTCATTAAAAAGCAGACCAGTGTGTGTAATATGATCTCTCATTAAAAATATTAAAGAATATGTGTAGCAAACAAGTCTAAATTAGCTAAAACATCTAGTTAACAATGGTAATATAAGAGGGTGGAAAGGCTGGAGTTGAGGCATTTCACATTTTATTTATATTTCTACATTTGATTTTTCTATTTTGTTTTCTTTGCAATTCATAATTTACATTAAACGAAACTGAGCTTAACTCCCAAAATTTACTTATATTTAATGTAGTAATTATCTTAACGTGTTTGCAAATAAATTTTCTAACATTTTGGCTTACTAGCAATACTTCCAAGAAGTGCAATTACATGGAAGAAAATAAAAGGGTCATTGTTTTATCTACTAAAAATAAACATCAAATTCTAGCACTTGAAAAGATTATACAAGTAATTTTATACATGTAGTCCTAAAAGCAGATTCTTCAGAAGATATAGGATACACATAAGATATAAAAGCTTACCTCAGGAGGAAATTATTTTTCCTTTCTACATCCTTGCTTATTACAGTAAGTATATATCAATTTTATATTCTTGAAATATGAAATAATAAAACTGAAAAGGCTACAACAAATAAATCAATTTTAAATAGTCTCTTATGAGCATTAAAATTGCACTGACATACAATAAAAAACAAAAACAATACAACATTCACAACCATTTCAAAGATAACTAATATACTGGAGTCTTTTTGAGGGTGAAAGGGAAAGTTAAGACATTAAACCAAACGATTTAATGATTCATAGATGTTATGGTTAAGTTCTAAAGAATTTTAGTTCTCTAAAGACAAGTATAGTAACTACAATCTATTAAGTCAATGGTAATTTAAATACAAGATGCAACATTTAGAAATTCCTTTAATAAAAGAAGCCACTACCTGAAAGGACTTCTGATAAATCAATTTCATCTGACTGGACACCAATGCTGCTGTTATATACATTTTTACAAGAAGAGCCACTCATCTCCAAATCAAAGAGGACTGGATCAAATGGTGAGCTATACAATCCATATCTGAAAAATAAAATAATGTACTAACAACTTTCCTGTCAGCCACCTAATTAACCAATTACCTATTTACTTAGTTTCAAAAGCAATTTGACTAACAGGGCAGAGGGAGACACTAGCCAAATTTAAACCATCAAATTCAGTGAATCTCAACTCTGTTCCCTACAAGCTATACTCCAAAAGACACTGTCCAGAGATTCAACAAATGTTGACTTCAATAAGCTGGTAGCTAATGAACCTGCATACTGAAGCAAATAAGAGATTATCAGGCATCCTCTTTCCCCTCAATCACTACAATGACACAATAGCTTGCTCGGAGTAAATTTCATCAAAATAAAAATTTCTTATCTAAAAAGATTCGAAAAATCACTGTTCTAAGTAAAGGAATAGCTTACTTCAAACATTGACTATCACTAAGATCTCAAATCTAACCTTTGGTTATTTCTTAATTCATCATGTTAAAGTTTGAGAAACATAATCAGCAGATGGAAGGAACACTAGTTAAGTAAGGGCTATATGTAATTTACATAATTCCACCTACAAAGCTATAACAAAAAATAAAAAAACACATTAAATTCTTCTTCCCTTAGCAAGGAATACCACTTTTAAGTAGTAAATATAATTAGCCCTCTCAATAACCAGCTTCACAACTTCTCAAACTGTTAAAGGGAATAATTTCAGAGAAAATTGGGGAAAAGAAAACTTCAGGCTAATATCATTTGGCAAAAGGTAAAGCATAAACAAACATTTTTGCAAGAAAAATAACATTATCAACATATATATTAATTAACAGTTTTGTACAAAGGTGGTAACATACCCAGAAAGGCCCATTATTAGTCATTACATGTATTAAAATACCTTGTTTGAAGTAAAGCCTCCAGTGGTGTTAGCCTGTGCTGTAATTGCCTGGACACGGCAGTAAGCAAAGATGCACAAGCTGTACTGCACCCAGCTAAATCTTCGTCTTTGACGTAATTCAGTAACACAAAATACCAATAAACAGAACCTGGAAACAACAAAAATAAATGGGTTTTTTCCTTTTCCCTTACAAGGAGAATTTAAGATTACATATTTATCAGTTATAACACCTTTAGCTAGAAAGAGACCTTTTCCTGGAAAAATCTTTAAGGGCAACTTACAAAGAAGAACCAAGTTTCTGCAGGGATCAAAGAGGACACTGACAACATAAACCACAACCCAATGCATAATCTTAAACTAAGATTTTTCAAACATATCTTTTGAGAGGCTTATCAAGTCAACACAGGCATTAACATGTAAAATAATCTGAGATGACTTTGAGGGACATTTTAGAACAGCTGAAAAAGTAAAGAGATTACAGGCCATTCAGGCTATCCTTCCTGAAATGCTGTTTCACTGCAATAAAATTTTCAAAAACACTGGGTGGCAGTGAGCTTCAAAAGAGCACACTGAATGTAATATATGAACAGCAAGTGAATGAAATATACGGGATGGAGTGTCCCAAAATATAAAGGTACATTTAGCTACAATTTCCCATTTTCCCTATATATGGTGACTTTGCGGACACCCTGTAGTTCTTCTATACTGCCAGTTGGCTTAAAAGATGGTCATTTGCATCTCATATGGTTCAGTGAAAAAAATAAAATAAATAAAATTACTGCATTTCACATGGTTCAGTGAAAGCATAAATTTTTTTAAAAGATGATCATGATGGCATAATTTTATAAAACTTTTGATGTCTAACTAAGTATACCCCATAATTTAAGCATCCTATATTTAAAGCTATCAAGAAATTGTTTTGTCAGAGACTATTACAGTGAGCAACTGAGTGTAAAACATTCTACTCTATATAAAAGCCAATAGTTTTATCCAAAATATGTTCAAGTAAATATAAAGACTCTTTATCTAAATTAAGATAATGATATACCAATCATTTAACAAGTAACTTTGAGCAAGCATTTTTTCTAGTTTACCACAAAGATCAAATCCTTATGAAACATATATCTCATTGCGGTAACTTACATAAGACTAAGAGAACTGTCTACAAAAAACTTTAAGTTTAAAAGGCCAAATAAGTAGCCCTTCATAGTAACAGCCAAAAATAGTGGAAAGCGTAAAATTTAAATTTTCATTATCTTATATGTGTGCTACTTTGGGGAACTGCTTTGCCTTGTAAATTGCTGCTCGATAACTACATTCTTTTACTGATACATAATAATTACACATTTATGGGGTACATGTGATATTTTGATACATGCATACAATGTGTAATGATCAAATCAGGATTTTCAGGAGATCCATCACCTCAAATATTTATCACTTCATTGTGTTGGGAACATTTCAAATCTTTTCCTCTAGCTTTTTTTTGAGATGGGGTTTCGTTCTAATGCCCAGGCTGGAGTACAGTGATGCCATCAAAGTTCAGTGAGGCCTCAAATTCCTGGAATCAAGCAATCCTCCTGCCTCGGCCTCCCAAGCAGCTGGGACTACAAGGGCACACCATTATGCCCAGCTACTTTTTTTTTTTTTTTTTTTGTAGAGAAGGGGGTCTCACTATGTTACCCAGACTCATCTTGAACTCCTGGTCTCAAGTGAATCTCCCACTTCAGCCTCCCAAAGTGCTGGGATTGCAGGCATGAGCTACAATGTCTAGCCTCTTCTAGTTATTTTTAAATATACAATAAATTATTATTAGCTACAGTCACCTTATTGTACTACTGAACACTAGAACTTATTACTTTTATCCAATCATATGTATGTCCTTATTAATCTACCTTTCTTCATTCCCATCGCCAACCCATCCCAGCCTCTCTGGTAACTATCATTCTACTCTCTACCTTCAACTACATTCGCTCTTGAAAGGCATTTCTACAGAGTTTTTACGGGTGAAAAAACCATTGGTCACGTTTAGGAAACTCCAGTTTTCCATGGTCCCTACCAATCCTATCTAATATATACACGTGCAATGATACCCAGACCATCTTACTTATTTATGTCATACTCCTTGGCACTTGCTGGCATTTTAGTTTGTGACATCTGGTCTATAGTTAATAAATAACCAAACAACTGAATGAGTTTAATAAAATTGAGAAAAATGTTATGAACTGAAATTTTTTTCAGTTCATACTTATTTAACTGTCCCGCTTTTTCCCAGGAATATTACTGAACAGAATATATGCCCACCTAACCACTATTTATCAATCTCTCTAAAAAAATACAGATAAGGTACAGGAACAAAAAGGGAATAATAGAGAAAAATTATGTTATAATCCTAAGTACATATGTGAGATATTCCCTATTATGACAGCTATGATTAAACTAATTTTACATACCACCAGTTGCTGCTGCAGGTAAAAATGACATATTATCAAGTAAGGCCTTCAACAAAACAGATCCAAATCCTGGTTGACATGGGTCACACTTGCCATTACTGAAAAAAATGTTAAAAAAAAAATTTTTAAAGACATTTCTCAAGGTCTAAATTCAACCATAAACCTGCTGTAGTCCTTAAAAATCTTTAAAATGTATTCATACTGATTATTTAAAAAATCTCCCTTGAAGCCCTATAGACATACCAAAAGAGAGAAGGAACTGATTAGACTAAGCATCTTTGTAACTATTTTCTTATGTGGTCAACCATTATCTTTACTAAAAAGGGCTAACAAGCAAGTACAGTCAATATTGACCATTAGTTCTTTTATTTTTATAGAATTTTTTTTTTTTTTTTTTTTTTAAAAAGTAAAAATATTTTGCCTGGGCTAGAGTGCCGTGGCATCAGCCCAGCTCATAGCAAATCAAACTCCTGGGCTCAAGCGATCCTTCTGCCTCAGCCTCCCGAGTAGCTGGGACTACAGGCATGCGCCACCATGCCCGGCTAATTTTTTCTATGTATTTTTAGTTGGCCAATTAATTTCTTTCTATTTTTAGTAGAGACGGGGTCTCGCTCTT
>CAUYRT010075343.1:0-10466 GCA_963574885.1 Lepilemur ruficaudatus
GGGGGGCAGGGCAATCTGGAAGTAGCCAGCAACACTTAAAAATATATACATCGTAAAAAAAAGAAAGAAAGAATATATTTCCAGACAGACATTTGATGAGTTCTACAACTTGCTACAATCCAATTTGGTGGCTTCATGCATTCAAACTTTAACCAAAGTACCTTACAATCCTTTATTAATGTATATAAGAAAGAATAAAATTTTATTGCAGGCTGAATTCAAAATGATTTTCCCCTTCCCTTCACCTCACATATTCTTCTGTTCGCAGTTGGCAAGAGTCTTTCAATTTCACTTACTTAAATTCTAAGTTACTCTAACATATGAAAGAGACTGTGAATCAGTAGTAGGCTCCCATTCATGCTTTCCAAATGTTAAATTCTTCAAAATGAGAATTTTGTTTTGTCTTGTCTTGTTTTTTGAGATGGGGATCTCTTTATGTTGCCCAGGCTGGTCTCCACTCCTGGGCTCAGGAGTTCCTCCCACCTCAGCCTCCCCAGCAGCTGGGATTACAGGCACACACCACTGCGCCCAGAAGTAAGTTATTTTTTAATGCACAAAACTGTTCTTTCCAATCGTGAACCACAACTCATATTTCCTCTTATAAGGACATAGTATTTTCCACAGTTCAAGTAATACCTATCTGTCCTTCAGATAGGCAATGATAGGCAATACTCTAGCACAGTGATATTTCAGTCAGAGCCTGCTTTTTGCTTTATACATACACCTCATCAAGCAAAGTAGAGAGTAGCCATTTATCACCCACTGAATAAGATTATGACTAAATGAGGTAGAAGTGCAAGGTCAACCTTAATGCATGAAATGGAACCGGTGCTTTCGAAAAGAACCAGCACATCAGTGCTTTCTTTTTTCTGTCTTATTTTAAGTGTGCTCACAATCATTCTCATGGTAGTAGTTTTATATAATTTTTTTTAAAAGCCAAATAAAAAAAAAGTCTAACTTGGAGTTTACCACTGGTTGTTATAGTGGCAGGAGAGATCGGAAGGAAAGAAGATTTTTTTTTTTTTTTAGTGTAATACTAAGAAACAGAATGGTTCCCTCTTTAACACATTAACTGAAATGTGAGTTACATTTAACTCACGCTAGTTTTGAGCCCGGGGCCTCATGAATCTTATGTAGTTCACCTGTCTCTTCACCTTGGGAGCTGCAAGAACTATTTTTCAAGTTGCATATAACTCACCCAGAGAAAATAAAAAATTTTTCATTAAATTAGAAAGGATTCTTTTGTTTTCGGCATTTTTATCCTATTTTCGTAATAACACACTGTGGCCCCAAGGAAATAAATTTTTTTCTAGTGTGGTCGTCAATGTGTTAAAAAAAATTAAAAACATAACAGATATATAATTTTTAAAACATACTTCCTTGGAAAATCTGAGCTGTGCAACAAAATCACCACCTTATATTACCTGTCTTTAAATATTTTTTCATTTTTTTATTAACCCATTCAAAATTTCTATCCCATCGCACCAAATTCATAGTGGCAGATGTAGCTATTCAAACCACTGGGTATATTTAAAGCAAACAGATTCTTCCTTCTCAGAAAGAGAAAATGAGGTAAAACTTTCAAATAAGCCTGGTTCTTTAAAAAAATTAAATCAGGGAAAATAGGCACTGCATCTACCTAGAAACCAAATGAGCTTCTCCACGGGCATGGTAGTACATTGAACCACTAGGCAATAACATATTACTTCATACTGAAGTAAGAGGCATAGTGCACTAAAAAAAAACCCAAAGGCCACCGCAGAAGTCAAACTGTTGCATATAGGTGAAAAACAAATAGAAGAAAGCTAATAAGGACCCACACACAATTTCATTGCTTTCCTGCTACAAAAAGAGAAGAGTTTCATAAAACTAGTAGAAAAAAACTGTCTCGAATTAGCACGCAATACAAATCAGAGTGTGTAAAGCCAATTGATACTTCGCAGGAAGCCTGCCCTCTTTCTTTAATCTTTAACTTGTGGCAGGGGAAGATTATGAAAGTTAGGCTCAACTTTATTTGGCCCCATTCTTCCCTACAAGAAAATGTATTTCATGTATCTATCACTCCATGTACAAGCAGCTTCCCCTTTACTTGAGAACTCCATTCCTGACTTCCCTCTCCCACTTGCGATTGAAATTTCTAGCACTCGCAAGGTCAAAATTAGTGTCATTTTATTTCTAATTAGTGTCATTTCATTTCTAGATTCTCCTTCTGCTACCTTCATTTGGCATTCATTCGCCTTAAAGCATTCCGTGCCCTAAGCAACGGCAATATTTGTATTGGCCTTTTCCAGGTCTCCTCCATCTGGTTATTAGTACCCCTTCCCAAAATACCAGGCAGGCAGGAAACAGCAGCCCACTCTGCTTTCAAACACGTGGAAAATGTTGGAATTTCAGTATAGTTACTGACTTTCTTTTAGGGAAAAGTCTAAACGATGTCTTTGCTCTAGAACTAGGGAAGGAGGCTTGGTGTTTCCCACACTCGAAACCCAGCTTCCCTGCTGGGTGGGAGGAAGGAGCGGGGGAAAGACGATCTCGAGATGAACTACACAGAGTGACAACCAGGACCCGAAGTTAAGGAGAAATGTCTTGAGATTCCCTTTTCCCCCGATGGAGAGGGCATGAAGGCAGAGCTGAGGAATGAAAGCCACAGGCGCTGGATGAAAGCGGCCGCCGACACGGTTTTGCAGGCGAGGTTCATGCCTCGCGCTGTTTGCCAAATAAGGCTCGCGAGCGGGCTGGTTTCCGCGGCGGGCGGGTCCAGACGTCCCCTCGGTCGGGAAGGCGATCACACCCCGGACCTGCCCTGCCCAGCGCAGCCGCGAAGTTTCTTTCCAAGCTCTTGTCCATCACGCCCTTCCTTTTTCCACTTATTATTGTCAAACGCACCGAAGGCACAGTCTTACCAACAACCCCCAAAGCACTGACAACTCCGGTGGCGGTGACAGATCTGTCTTTTAAACGAGCTTTATTTCTGGACGCACAGTTTCGCTCAGCGACACAAGTGCAAGTATTTGGAGGCACAAGATCGCTTCTCGGGAGTCTGAGAGCAGAGAAAAGCAATCGCACGCCTCTTCCGTCCAGTCCCGCTTCCTCCCCTCGCCTCCAGGACACCTCACCCGGGTGTGCCCGACGCCACCGGGGGAGCCCGGCGACGCCCGGCAGCCCGCGTCGCCCCCGTCTCCGGCGCGCTCGTCCCGGCCGGCCCCGGCTGCGGGGACTTCCCGGGCTCACGCTCCGGCCCCACGCCCTCTCCCGGGCGCTGCTCGCCCCCGCGCGCGGCTCTGCCCGCTCCGCCGCTCAGCGGCGCCCGGGAAGCACCTGAGGAGCCGTCCCGGCGCGAGCACGTCCCCTCCGGCCGCGCTTCCCTCGCCGCGCTCGGCGCCCGCCGCCCCGCCCGCCTCCCCGCAGGACACCGGAGACGCGCGTCCCGGGCCGGCGGCCGCTCACCTCGGGTCCGGCGCGGCGCTGCGCAGCCTCCGCCTCAGACGAGCGCTGACAAGTGACTCGCGCTGCGTGCGCCGTGCCCGCGGCCCGCGGGAACTTCCGCCTCTCGCGCTCCCGGCCCGGGCCCCGCCCCCCGAGCTGGCCACGCCCCCGAGCTGGCCACGCCCCCCGGGCCGCGCTGGGGCCGGGAGGGCAGCCGAGGGGCGCCGAACCGGGCTGGGTTGCCCGGGCGGCTGTGCAAAAAACGATCGCGCCACCGAGTTTCGCTGGGAGCAGGCTCAGGGGGGTTCGGGCGACACCTGGCAAAAGTCTAACCCTGCGCGTGTCTATTTTGTCGTGGGTGCATTTCTCTTTCCGTAAACTTGAGTTGGCGCGCAGTTGCTCGGGCTAAAAATAGCAGGGGGCTTTGGATAAATCCCTGTCTATGCAAGTTCTGCGGCTTCTGCCTGGGTTTTTTGAAAGAGCCTTATGTGCTCCGAGAAGTGCGGCCCCTGAAGTTTGCGCGTCAGGATGGTGAAAATCCGTAACCCCAATATGTAGAGGTTAACCCTGTCATCACACCAGAGGACAGGGACAGAAAGCAGCGGCCGACAGTGCTTCAGCCGCTGTATCCTCAGCTTATTTTTGTCCTAATCAGCAGCCCACCCTCCTGCGTCTCTAAAGTTGCTCCATTTAGCTGGAGGAATTTATTCATCAGCAAACGGGATAATAACGCGCAGTGAACAAAGGGGAAATGATTCGTTGACTCTGTTTACATTGCAAATCGGGTTATGAAATGTGAAAGGGACGGTTCTTAACCAAGGGTGTATAAAGCGAGGGCGAACTTCATGAGGTCCGTGAAGCCCCGAATAACATTTCTACTAAACACGATTTTGTTTTGGTAGAACTACATTTCACTTTACCGTTGAAAATTTAGTGCCCAAATTGAGATATGTTCTGGATTTTGAAGACTTAGTATGAAAAAAATAATGTATAATATCTCAATAAATTTAATCGATTACATGCTCAAATTATGACAGTTTTCTTTGGTTAAATGAAATACATGATTAAAATTAATTTCACCTTTTTTTTAACATGGATACTAGAGAATTTAAAAATACATACGTGGCTCACAGTGTATCTTCATTGCACGGTGCTGGTTCATAGCTTTAATCACATTTTCCAGAGGATTATTTTGGAGGAAAGGGTTTCCTAGTAGGAGAACTGGTTTCCAGAGTGCTTTAATACAGGCTATCATGTTTGACATCTCACTCAAAAATAAAATAAATAGATAACAATAGCTACCATTTATAAACACCTACCAGGAGCGAGGTGGTGTGGTAATCCTTACAATAACTTTTTAAGATGAATGTCACCCCCATTTACAGATGGGAAAGTTGGTTACAAGAGATGACACCTTGTGACAGTTCCACAGGGCCATGGCTACAGTTAGACTATACGAGTCCCATCTCTGTACCTCCTCATCTGTTTGCTGCTGATACAGTTAC
The DNA here is from genome assembly GCA_963574885.1 of Lepilemur ruficaudatus. Lineage (NCBI taxonomy): Eukaryota > Metazoa > Chordata > Mammalia > Primates > Lepilemuridae > Lepilemur > Lepilemur ruficaudatus. Next base: position 4,932 of record CAUYRT010075343.1, read on the forward strand.
ATTGAGCGTGGATCAACAAAGATTCATTAAAGACATCAAGAATCCCGGTCTTCTATGGAGGTATCACTAGAGGACAAGCATCTTGAGGTGATGAAGAAGAGTTGCGTGAGCACATTGTTGCTTATTTATGCAAATTCAATTTTAGTTGCCAGTCTGCCTCTGAACTTCCTCCTACTGCAGTTTAAAACCTGGAATATAGAATAAATGAACCAAATTAAGTTATCTTGCATAGACTGATATTTATCCAAGTGTCCTCCAAAGGCCCAGTTGCATCTAAATGACATGGGCAGCTTGTAGGTGGGCTCCCGGAATCTGCCTTTTTAGCAAACATTGCCTCTCCTGCCTCTGGGTAATTATTGAATTGTAGTGCTTAAAAACTACTTCCCTAGAAATAGCCCTGTAACCCCAATTTGCTGTGCACTATGCTTAAATGAAAACCATGCATCCCAGATAGCAACACTTTATCTCAGTTTCTTTATCCAGAAGGAAGTGATAATTATAAATAACCTTGTGAGATTATCATGAGAAATCGTGATAATATAGATATAAAGCGCTACAAAACATACTTAGCACCGAGTAGGTGTTACATAAATGATAGCCATATCAAACTTTCCTAACCAATCGATTACATATCATAAAAGACAAGTAGAGAACTTTAACATTCGTTATACATGTACTATGTTCTTGGTGCTTTATGTACATTATTTTATTTAATTCTTACAGTCATATAAAGTAGGAAGAAGCAGAAACTTAGAGATTAAGAAGTTTAACCAAGGGCACACAACTAATCAGTGATAGTAGAACAAAAGGTCTGACTCCCAAAATCATGTTCTTTTCGTGACAACACACTGCCTCTCAGTAAATTCAGTAGGCCATCCAGCTTAAAGATCAGAGAAAGAAGATGGAAAGCTATATAAATTAACGTTGTTGAAGGCCACAGAGGTGCTAGCTGCAGCAAATTATGGATAAAAAAATGCTGAGTTATTTGTATGTGAGGGAGGATGACACTCCGGAAACACCTTCTCCATCTCCCTCATAACTGACATTTATGAAATGGTTGGCCATGGTTTGAAGGACAGTCTGTGACTACAGACTAGCAGGACAAGAAGAAACTGATCCATGGGGAAATCAAACCAGTGTCCTTGGCCTCATTAACTCTACGGGGCTAAGCAATGAGGCACTGACTACAAAGGTAACTGTATTAAAAGCTTCATTTTATCACAACCAGGGAAAAAGCTAGAGTAGAAAAAAAAAAGGAGATCAAAAGATTAGCTGATTTAGCAGGAAGAGTTTTTAAGAATATTCCTTCCAAGCACAGTATTTGCCTAAGTGTATAAATGTTTGCTCTAACATTTTATTATCCAGTGCATGACTCAGAACTTCTTGTAGCACTTCCAAAATAACAGAAACATTTAATTACAAGATGGCATAGCTGTGAGGAGTTTTTACAGTTGCACCCAATAAACTATAAAGTACCAGTCTTTAAAAAGTTCCTGTATGACTTTAAGTCAGTTTATCTTTTAAGTCCTAATACTGAAGGTAAATAAACCACTCATAGTTACGAGTAGTTAATATTTAAAATCTAGAACGCAGAGGAAGGATTAGCAGTTCTAATACCTAAAGAAACATTTGGCAATCAAGGGAGAAAAGATAGAAGCCACAGTGTCATTCTAAAGTTTACTAAGGAGTCCTGGGAGAAGGACAGAAATAAAGCAGGCGTGGAGAGAGAGGGAAGGGAGAACATGGTTGAGAAAGACTACAAGCAGATCCATGTAGCCTAGGTAACCGAGTGAATGTGTAATGGAGGAAGAAGGCAAAGAGTAAACTAGCTCCAAGGATTCAAGTCTGAGTTTTGGAGGTGTTCTTAATAATTGATATTGAAGGAAGAGGAGCAAGTGTTGAAGGAACTGGCAGTGTCTAGTAAGAAAAAAAGAAAAAGCCAGTTGGCAAGTGGGGGGTGTGAAGAAGACGTACAGATGGGAAGGGCACTGGAAAAGGCACTGGGGAGCTCCATCCAAGTTTGGTATTTCAGAAGGGGAGGAATAGTCCTCATGATAAGATCAAGGTTTAGCCAGTCCGATGTTTTACTCAGATTAAGTCAATTCACTGGAGTCTGGTAGCTGGTTGAGAGACTAGAGAATACGTGAGAGTAATTTTAGAGATAAGCTAGAAATAAAAAATGAGTTAATAATTGAAAAGGTTTGGTATGTGAAGATGTTACGGTAGTCCCCACTTATCTGCAGAAGATACCAAGGGGTATACCAAGACCCCAGCCTCTCGGTACCTGAAACCAAAATAGTTCTAAACCGTATGTACTATGCACAGATTTCTTTTCCTGCTTCACGATTTCATGGACAGAAGATTCATTCTTACCATAGATCTCAGCAACCTCAGCATACAATTTTTCTCCCTTCCATATTAAATGGAGAACTTTCACCTTTTCATTTGAAGGAGGGAATTTACAGCTTCTCTTTAACCTGTCTGAACTCCTAGCATCACTACGCTTGCCCTGTGGGGCCATTGTTGAGTAAAAGAAGGGTCACATGCACATAAGCACTGTGAAACTGCCACAGTCAATCTGATAACTAAGGTGGCTACTGAGTGACCAGCAGTGAGTAGCTTAGACCATGTAGACAGGCTGGGCAAATGGATGATTCACGTCCCAGATGGAAAGGAATAGGACAGCATGAAATTTCATCACACTACTCAGCACAGCATGCCATTTTAAATGTATGAATTGTTTATTTCTAGAATTTTCCATTAACATTTTTGCCAAGAAATTTATCTTCTCAACCTGGGAGGTGAGGCAGACCATGATTAGAACCCTCATCCATTTGCCCAGTTTCCAAGTTTTGCCTTGATGTAAAAAGTTGAGGAGCACTGGACTAGGAAACCAAAAAGAGATAAATGAAAAGATCGTTAGCTTTGCATGTACTGATCGTAACGTCTTGCACATTTCTGCTAATGAGTTAAGGCAAATGTCAAAAAAAGAACATTTAAAATGCTCACTGTGAGAGTGCTTACTTTGAAAGATCTTACTTACCAAAGGTAGCAAGTCATTTTTGGAGAAGAAACCCTGCCCATACCACTATACAGAACCCCTTATTAAATTATTTTCAATTAAACACATTTGAGCCTACCGTCTGTTTCCTCTCGGGAATATATGTAGAAACTCTATGTATATATAGAAAAGTATATGTATATACATTAGCTGTCTTTGGGAGATGGGATTATGAAACCATTCATTTTTTCACTTTATAATTCTCTAAATTTCATATTTAGAATATGCACTATATATAATGATAATAAAATGACACAGATCTCTTAAAACTAGATAAATTGCCTAAATTCATCATGATAATATAAACTTATATTAGTCCCAAATTAATTTTAAATTAGCTGGCTTTTAAATCTCAATGTCTTTAAGTATGTCTTTAAGTACCACTGATCTAATCTCTGCTAATGTGTTAGTCTTTCACACGTCTGGGTTTAGGATTTCTCATGCTTTTCCATACATCTTTCCATCAATGGTGGAGTCATGAGGACATAATTATTAACAAGGCAAGTGTACAAGTAAGGCCTTATGTCAGATTTTTTGGATTGGAAAGATCCTTGGGGAAATCTAATCTTAATATGCTTTATTTACAGTAAAATCTCTCCACCCAAAAGATAGACCCTCTACTAAGTGTTTTTTAAATTCATTTACATAACTCTGGGAAAAACAACGAAAGTAATATTTTGGTTGGAAGGTACCCACATTTGTAGAGCAGTGGAATGAAGGCATGTCATTCCTAGCCAAAACGTAAGGAATAAAGTCTTAAGAGTGATTAATCAATTCATGAAAAATCTGATTAAAGCTTAGAATTGTTCTTAAGATAAGGAATAATATGAGAGAATGAATGTGGACCAACAACATATACCAAAATTAGACTTAATTCCACTGATAGCATCTAATGTACATCACATCAAATTCTGTCAGTCTGTGTAATATACACACGCCTATTGCCATTTAATTTCATAAAATTAATTCTGAGAAATTTCTCAAAGCCACTTTCTCTCAGCTGTGAAAAGGTTAACTGGGGAAGAAAGTAAGGAAGACATTTTTTAAATATCCGAGATATGAAACTGGAATCCATAAATATTTTTATGATCTGATTCTTTCACATGACAAAATATTTCCTAAACTATATTGTAGCCAAAGTTTGATGCCTGCTGCTTCTCAGAATTTCAAAGCATTCACAAAGTAACTGCATTTTTGCGATGTATAAATAACAGAATCTATTTTTTAGTTAAATATTACTTTATACGTTAAAGCTTACATTTAAAAATTCCTGGGAAAAGTCTGGATAGAAATGTTATCAAGGGTTGCCTCTGGGTAGTGAAACTTGGTATAATTTTATGGTAGTTCTATTTGCTTTTCCTTTTCACATTTTCAATGAAAATGTTTTTACTTTTACAATAAACTAAAAATTAGGAGTAGCATTATCAGTCCATATTAATACACATAACATTGTTAGAGACACATACATTGGTTACATACATTGGCACATACACTTACCATATGCCTTTGGAACAAATTGAAATTTTGACTAATTTCAACCTTTAATAATAGCTAAATACTGTTCTGAAGTAAGTAATGACTTACTTCTTCCTCATACCACTCCTATCAGCTGGGTACTACACAGTATTTTCAGATAATGAAATGAAGGCAGAGCATTAATATATCTTACTCACAATTGTACACCTAGCTAGTATATGCAGGGCCAGGTTTTAAATGCAGGCAATCTGAATTTAACTAAATAACTACCTGTATTTAACTAAAATGTGTGGCTCCTGTTACAGAATATATTATGGAAGTTTGTGTCATCTGGAATTTTATTTTCATGTAGGTCTCATTCAGCCCAACATGGTTCTAATTTAGGATTATAAACTTCCTTGATGATTTTTATGTTTTGCGTAAATGACACAGATGATTAGGTAAACTGCAATAAGGTAAAAAGATTGATTATATTAAAAGTCATTTCAGGATTGAGACACAAATCTCAAAATTGATTGTAAGAAATATCTTTCTTCCAATATTTTAAGGTAAAACCATTACTTCTATTAAGATTCATAGCCTTCCCCACAGAAATGAGTCCCTTGATGATAATAACTTATTTTCCAGTATGTGAAAAAGGGTGAAAAAATCAAATTAAAATCTCACACAATGTTTGATATTTCTTCTAGGAAGGAAAATACGGGAGCATATATATGGTTGTTCTATTAATACTAGTCATAGTGGCTCACGCCTGTAATCCTAGCACTCTGGGAGGCCGAGGAGGGAGGATTGCTCAAGGTCAGGAGTTCGAAACCAGCCTGAGCAAGAGCAAGACCCCGTCTCTACTACAACTAGAAAGAAATTAATTGGCCAACTAAAAATATATAGAAAACTTAGCTGGGCATGGTGGTGCATGCCTGTAGTCCCAGCTACTTGGGAGGCTGAGGCAGGAGGATCGCTTGAGCCCAGGAGTTTGAGGTTGCTGTGAGCTAGGCTGA
>CAUYRT010075346.1:0-25552 GCA_963574885.1 Lepilemur ruficaudatus
AGTAGTTGGGGAGCGGAATTAGGGGTCTCAATAGGGGAAAGGAATTCCTCAAAAACTTATTCATGTGATTAACTGTACACCTTGGTAAATTCACTGAAAATCATTTAATTATACACTTAAAATGGAAAAAAAAAAAAAAAAAAAAGAAATTTCCAAACTGTCTTCCAAAGTGTTTGGACCATTTAACATTCCCACCAACAGTGTATGAGAATTCCAGTTGCTCAACATCTTTGCCAACATGTGGTACAGTTCATTTTTTTAATTTTAGCTAGTCTTAAAGGTGCGACATGGTCTCATTATGGCTTTAATTTGCATTTCCCTATTGACTAATCATGTTGAACATATTTTCATATGCTTATTTGCCATTCATATATCTTCTTTGAAGTGTCTATTCAGGTTTTTTGCCCATTTTTTATACTAGGTGTTTGTTTTTATACTACTGAGTTTTGAGAGTATTTTATATACAAGTTATCAATATGAGTCTTTTATCAGATGTCATTTGAAAATATTTTCTTCTAGTTGGTGGTTTGTCGTTTTATTCTCTTAAGATGTTTTTGAAAAAGCATAAGTTCTTAATTTTGATGAAGCCCAGTTTACTATGTTTTAATGGATTGTGTTCTTAGTATTCTATATAACAAAAATTTGCTTAGCATAAGGTCGCAAAAATTTTCTCCTATGTTCACTTTTAGAAGCTTTATAGTTTTAGGTTTTACATTTAGCTCTATGAACAATTTTGAGTTCCTTTTTGAATGGTGTGAAGTATGGATTACAGTTTATTTTTTTTGATTGCAGATATCCAGTCTTTCTAGCACCATATGTCAAAAAGATTATCCTTTCTCCATTGAATTGCTTGTACCTTTGTTGAAAACCAACTGGCTGTATATGTCTGGGTCTGTTTCTGGACTCCAGTTTGTTTAGTTACTCCATTTGTCTGTTCTTAAACCAGTGTTATATTGTCTTGATTACTGAAACTTTATAACAAGTCTTGCATTTAGGCAGTGAAAACTTGTTCTTATTTTTAAAAATTGTTTTGGCTATTCTAGGTCCTTTCCATTTCCATATGAATTGTAAAATCAGTTTGTCAGTTCTAATAAAAATAGCCTGGTAACTGTCCTGCATCCTGATTGTAAGATAGTACACGAATCTATACATGTGTTAAAATTCATGGAACTCCACATACTGCAGAAAACATACAGTTTTACTGTGTGTTAATTTAAAAACTAAAATAAAAAGAGACCTTATCTTTTATAGATACATAGTGAAATATTCATGGATGAAATGATACAGTATCTAGTGTTTGCTTCAAAATAATAACGTGTTGGGGTATAGATGAAACAAGACTGGCCATGGGTTGATAACTGTTGAACCTGGCTGGGTTCATTATGTTCACTTTTCTCTTTTTGTATGTGTGCAAAGATTTTCATCATAAAAAGTTTTTTTAAAAAAGTGTTGTTGATCAAGAATAATAATGATAAAAAAACCAGCCTGGTAGAATTTTGACTAGGATTGCAGTGAATCTATAAATCAATATGGGGAATGACATCATAATAATATTGATGGATTCTTCAATCTATGAAGACAATATAACCCTCCAATTACTTTGGTCTTCTTTAATTTCGATCATAGATGTTTATAATTTGCAGTGTACAGGGGTTGTGCATTTTAATTTGTTAGATTTATCCCTACTTCATATTTTTGATGTTATTATAAATGGCATTTAAAAAAATTTTTAATTCCCAGTTGTTAGTTTCTAGCATATAGAGATATAATCGTTTTTTGTATTGATCTTGTATCTTACCTTTTGCTAAGCCTACTTGTTAGTTGTAATAACTTTTGGTAGATTCCATAGGATTTTTTTTTGTATGGAATTATGTCTGTTGCAAATAAAGATAGGTTTACTTCTTCCTTTTCAATCTGAATATTTAAAAATTCTTATGCTTGTCCTCTCACACTTTTGAGACACTCCAGTACAATATTGAATAGCAGGAATAACATTGGACATCCTTGACTTATTTCTGATCTCAGAGGGAAAACTTTTAGTCTTTCATCATTGGGTATGATATTAGCTGAAGTTCTGTCAGAGATGCCCTTTATCAGTAGAGGAAGTTCCCTTCTGTTCCTAGTTTTCTGAGAGTTCTTTTTTTTTTCAGGAATGGATATTGAATTTGTTAAATGATTTTTCTGTATCTATTGAGATGATAATACGGGGTTTTTTTTTTTTTTAGTCTGATCATATGGTAAATTACATTGATTTTTTTCTGGTTTTTAAACCAACTTGCATTCCTGGGATAAACAAAATGCTTTTAACAATAGAGAAATTAATCAGGTTGGTCTTGAGTTTCATCAATTTGACTGTTTTGTTATTATAGTACAGTTTATTAACTCATGAAAGATTAGTTATTTTTCTAGCTATGACTGTTTTCAATAAATCTCAAAAATTGCTTAATTTTTGAGTGAAACAATCCTAAAATATATAAAATTTGTAATGATAATTGGTTTGCCAGGATTAAATGCAATGTGTTCTCTTCTTCCATCTTTTCAGAAATAAGAAAATATCTGATAAGTGTCTACTTTTCATGAGCTGTTAGGCATTTCCAAATACATCCTTTTTTAGGCCAGAGCAAAATATTCTGTGTGGTTCTATCTGCTTACACGACTCTCTTTTCTTCCCTCTATTTTGTGGGAACCTTGGATGGGAACCATGTTAAATCAACTCCCTTCTTGCAGCATTTCCTCCAAGGAGGCTGCAGGATCACTACTTTGGGTGACCCTAGTAGTCCGCGGGGACATTCAATGCTTAAACAACAATACCAGCCATTAGGTATTGCTCCCGGGGACATGTACGGGAAATGTTCACGATCAAATTTCATTTTCAACTCAGGGCAGGAAATGACTATCCTCATCAGAGGGGAATTAGAAGATTTCCTCGGGCCTCAGAAGGCACTGAGGCTGTTTGTACTGCTGAGAAAGTTGCCAAAAGTGAGAAGACAGATAATGAGCTCTCCAGCTGGAAGGACACAGCCAACCAGCCACCAGCTGTTTCATTAACCAGTCAGTCAGGTGAGGCAGATTGGAAGGAAGTCAAGCCTTCGGAAGAAGTGAAATGATCGAGACAGTCCTCAAGGTTGTTAAGCAAGTACATAAGCAAAGCCTAGGGATTTTTGCAACACAGTGGCTCAGAGTGCAGGATTTGGGGACAGGAAGATCAGAGTTGGGTATTGCCTGTGCAATTTCTTACCTAGGTCTCCTTCAGTTTTCTTCTCTGAGCCTTTATCAGTTTTTATTCACGCTATTGCAAGGCGAAGTAAGTAAAGCAACTAGCACGTGACTGGTACATAACTAAAAAAGGCAAAAGATGCCATTCCTAACCCTAACCGGCTCCTAGGAAGGGTTATGCTCAATGGAGGGGCGCTTTGTGCTGCTGAGGACAGCGGGTTGGGTACGAGCAGAGTAGCAGCTGGCGAGCGCCCACCTGCTCCACACGTTACAGAAGCGGAATTTGGAGTTCCCAAGACAATCTGGGTGGAAAAGGAGCAGAGAAGTGAATACGAGTAGAGAAAACCAGTTAAAAGAAGGAAGGCTGAGTGAGGGTCAGCGAGCAGCCCCTGACGGTGAGCGCAGGAGCGCTTTGAACAGCCCAACGGCAGATGTTGTAGGTGAAAATGTTACGGACCTTCGCTATATATGGCACAGGTATGACAAATCGAAACTGTTTTCAAATTTCTAAAATTGAACTAGATTTTCAGTCTCCCTTTTCACTTGGTAGTGACAAAAGGAATCTTCCCATTCAAGGTTAGCTCAGACATTTAGGGTTTAAAGCTCTGTCATAATGGCCAACTTCTCAATCAATTTCATGTTCTTCTTCAACTAATTCCTCCTTCTGCCCAGGAGGTGACAGAATAATAAGTTCTAGAATGAAGGGAGTTTAACCACCAACAAGGTCAGGGGAAGAGGGTGCTTAGTCCCTGATCATCCTTTGGCCATCTCTGGTAGCTACTGAGCTGCAGCGTATTCCCAACTCCAAGTGCATGGCCCACTGCTTATGCTGAAATGACCACTGTCCTCCCAGGGACTCTGATTATCTTTTTTTTTTTTTCTTTTTTTTTTTTTTTGAGTCAGGGTCTTGCTCTGTCACATGGGCTAGAGTGCAGTAGTGTTATCGTAACTCACTGCAACCTCAAACTCCTGGGCTCGAGTGATCCTCCTGTCCCAGCCTCTGGAGTAGCTGGGACTACAGGCATGCATCACTGCACCCAGCTAATTTTTCTATTTTTTGTAGAGATGGGGTCTTTCTTTTGCTCAGGCTGGTCTCAAACTTCTGACCTAAAGCAATCCTCCTGCCTTGGCCTTCCAAAGTGCTAGGATTACAGGTGTGAGCCACCACACCCAGCTGAGTATCTATTCTGTGCAGGCCACTCTGGGTCCTCCTCACTGAGGCATAGACGTAAGATGCCTTCATGTCCGCTAGGCTGAGTGCCATCCCCACGCCCCTCTCAGGGGCCACCATAACTCTATGCCACTGTGCCTGTACCACCCTGGGGGGTCTACAGGGCTGCCCTTGGGCCAGCTGTCTGGGGATGTCTCTCAGAATTTGCTGGCCAGGATGGAGGCTCAGTTCCTCACAGAGACTCACAGTCTTCCCGTGCTGACGCCCTGAGAAGAAAGGCAGTGGGTCCTCCATCTTGGATTTCCAGTTCCTTCCTACCCGGACATGGCACAGGAGAGAAGTGGGGCCAGGAACCGGAGACACACACAAACTCACTCATCTGCTCCCCCCTCCCCTTTGAAGTTCTTTCCCCCAGTCGAAAGTCTTTTATCCTCTTGTGTGGCTGCAAATGGGCTCTATGCCGTTCTCCTCCTCATGTACTGTTGATGGGTAAACTTTGTCTTCTTCCTTTAGGCTTTGGCTCTTGATAAGAAGCACCATGTTTTTGGAATTCAGAAAACATTTTCCTTTTCAAGTGCCGTGGCTCTCAGCTCAGCTCTCCGCTACTCAGAGGCTGAGTGGCTCTAACTTCTGTCTGGCTTCCTCTGCAGTGGAGATGAAAGATGTCACAGCTGCTGGAATAGTGGGAGGGAAGAGAGTGGGAAAAGGAAATGTAAGGAAAGGAAACTTCAATTAACGTCTGAAATATTATCCACTACTCTGATACGTGTTTTCAGATTGGTAGTACTGTGTTGGGTGAAGTGACCCTTCCGTGGCACCTAAACATCCTCAATATAGTCTATACATTCACAGATATTTGGTTTGAGTTGTTTTATGTGGAAACAGAGAAGCAAGCTTAGTTGTAAGTCTGAGATGACATGGCATAGAAGAGCAGCAACAGAAACCGAGAGCCTACATTGACCTTGAGAATATAAGCTGCCGTATGTCCATCTAAAAATCTGCAGAAATTTGGACTATCATGTGGCAGGGACTATAAGTTCAAGCTAACTTCTTTATCTATAAGACTATAAGTTCTTTATCTCAGAGAGTGAAGGTATCCCAGCTGACATCTGGGTTAAATAGGAAGTGGTCAAAAACTGTTAGCTAATTATAGTAGTAGAAGTAGAAATTGTGGTGGTAGGAATGTTCTAGAAGAAGCAGACTTTCCAGTGTGGACTGGTTGGGGAAAGAGTGACATGAAACAAGACCAGCACAGGAGACATCCTGTCAGCAACGCTGCTCTAGGGTTCTAGGTGAGAGAAACTGAGACTAATAACCTAGCCTGCCTAATATCACCTCTAACTCATTATCTACAACACGAAATGGCGCTCCAGTGGGCCTCAAAATGGTAATTGGTCAATGTCTGGTTTGCTGACCTTGCAAGCAGTTGATATGCAGGGCATCTGTTTAGATGAGCTGCTATGATTGAGTACTCCTGGGTTTTCTGAAAGAGGATAGGATAAGTGTATTAGACAGGTGTCTCCAGAGAATAGAGCCAATAGGAGATATATATCTATATATGATTTATTTTATAGTAATTGGCTCACATGATTGTAGGGGCTGACAAATGCAAAATCTGAAAGGCAGGCCTGCTGGAATTCTAGCAAGAGTTGATGTTGCATGCTTGAGTCCTAAGCTAGTCTGGAGGCAGAATCCCTTCCTCAATCTTTTCTATTAAGCCCTTCAATAGACCCCAAGAGGCCCACCCATGTTATGGAGGGTAACCCGCTTTACTCGCTGTCTATTGATGTAAATGTTTAAACATGTCTAAAAAAGAAAATGCCTTCGCAATAACATCTAGGCTGGCGTTTGACCCAGTAACTTGGCATCATAGCCTAGCCAAGTTGACACATGAAATTAACCACCATGATAAGGGTTTTTGTTTTCTTCGGAGTGGAGATACCTGAGTAGGGGAGGTTAGGAAGGTGAGGATGGTGGGTGATATGATGTGGTGTTTGCACCTATAGAAACAGGGTTGAGCCCCAAACTAAGGGAGTTTCCTGAGAAATTCTGTGGCAGCTGGGCTCCAGTGGACTTGCTTTGAGGCTAAGGGATTAAAATGTGACCCAAAGTTGGGAAGAGAGGCACCCTCCCCACTTCCGTGGGAGACCCAGCATGGCTCTGGCCCTTCAAAACGGTCAGCCTGGAAGTGCCAGAGAACAACTCTCTTGGCATGGATGTTAGCCTTCTCAGTGAAGGTCCCATTAGTAATGGCAAGGACGAGGTGTCCCTGAGTTGGGGTTTTCATATGGCAGAGACTGAATCAGAGCGAGAGAAGAACGGGTGTATCTGGGCGTATCTGAGCAAACCTCCAGGAATGCCCAGGCGTGCCTGAGAGGAACTTTTCTGGAGACAGGAATCTCTGAACGAGCAAGAGGAGACAATGAGCCAGTGAAAGCCATAGCCATAACTTAGAAAGACCTAGAAACTGTCGGGTTTCATTACTTTACAGACCGTGACCTCAACTAATCTCAATACAATTTTTGTGGATTTCACTAGAATGCTTACAAATATTGTTACCTATGTCTTTCTACAAACTGTTTGAATTCTATCTAATTATGAAAGACACAAGTTCAGGGTATGGGGCGAGCAAAACCAGCTCTGTTCAGGCAAACTGTATGGTTGTATAGATGAGTGTGTTAACTTTATACTTTGCACAAAATCTGATCTTCTGTCAAACTGATGCAGGCATCTTAGTTTAACTAATGTAAAACAGTAAGTGATTTAGTTTGATAAACCAGAGCACAAGATTTGGGGTAAGACAACCATGAATTCAAATTCCTGTGCCACCTTGACACTTGTGTGACTTGGCTAAGTTATTTAATTCTTTTTGGTCTTAGTTTCTTTCTCTGCTTGTGGGTGTGTTATGAGCTCTGGCATTTAGTAAGAATTCAGTAAATAGCAGTTGTTAGCATTATTATTGTCTACTTCATCTACTACCATTCCACTTGGTTCCCTTAAACTTTAGCTGATATCAATGAAGGTGAGAGCAAAATACCTCCTGTGGCTCTTAACCTGGGTGGGTATTGGAACCAAGGGACAATTGGAAAAGGGGTGGGGGGGGCTGCTGTTTGGGGATGTCCCAGTGTCTGGAGATTTCCACTGGCATTTAGTGCCCAGCAGTCAAGGACGATAAACACCCTGCAATTTGTAGGTCAGTCCTGCACTATAAATTAACTGTCCCACCCAAAATACCACTGGGACCTATTACTGAGAAATGCTGTGTTTTCATTTCTGCCAATTTTGAGCTAGAAATGAGAAATGAGGAGGGGGAAGAGCTGAGACCAGGAAGAAGGGTTTGTGAGGGCTTACACGTGACAGGCACCACTCTAACTGCTTGCAATGCGTCACTCCTGGATTCTTCACAACTCAGTTATTAATTCAATGGGGGAAACTGAGGCAAAGGGGTTAAGCACTTGGCAGGCTTGTACGGCTGGTAAACGGGAGAGCCTGAGCCCCATGCTCTTAAGCATTACATTATAATGTCTCTCAAGAAGGTGAAATAAAGCAAAACAAAATTAAGCAAAAATAGCTAAACAACACAAAGCAGTCACTATGGGTATAATTGGCTTTACAGTTTCCAATGATAAATGAAATTTTTTTTTCTTTAAGCCCCAAAAGATTAAAGTGATTTTCCTGGACAGTGCCTCCCCTCTCTGCTACAGGAGAAAGAAATTTGGGGAAAGTATTAGTAATTTCAGCATTATCATATGCACTTTGTTACAATTAGGTTTGCAAAAGGTGTCTCAGTGCAGTGAACACTCTGTGTTTGTGAACATGTATTTTTATATCTTCTATTTATAAAGGTAAATGTGTATTGAAAGATTATTCACTCTCCATAGCGTTCTATTGAAAAGTATGATCTTCATTTTTTTTTTCAGAAAATAAAGGTATACTTTGTTGCTTGAAGGATAAGGTGAAGGCGTGAGTAAAGGTAATACCCAGGTTTACAAATAACCCACGTGACTTTAAACCAATGTACACTGCACTATATTCTATAGTGATGATCTCAATGTGTGGACTTTGAACTTTTACTTTGAACACACGTTTAAAACTGTCTCCTGGTGACCCTGCTGGCCAGCCAACACGACTGCTTTAGACTATGCTGCTTTTTTGATTTGGCCAAAGGTGCTCAGACAATTACTTGAATGTTGAATATTGCATTGCCTTTTGCAATTACGTTAAATAATTAGTAACAGAGAAATGAGACTAGTGATATGATAATTATAGCAGATGTAAAAAATTAAACATGATGAGGTGCTTTTGGCTTTAGTTTCAACCATGTACTTTTTGAACTTCATTCTTTCAAGTGTGTATTATTGTATCATTATAATGTAATTATGTAATTATAAATTGTGAGGGAAAAGAAAAATAAACAGAACGTGCACAATGCTAGAAATAGATTGTTGAAGGTTGTGAGTGATAGTTGAAATGCACTGATGATGGAAATAGAAACATCTTTAGAATTAAGGATTGGGAATCAGCAATGAAGACATTTCAGGTACCGGAAGCTACAGGGAAGCTCACAGAGCCACTGACGGTGATATAGCAAAGCACAAAGGAGTTAGGTGTCCAATTATCACTTGATAAATATTTCAATGTAGTCAGTGAGCATCGTCACTTTCTTCTGCTCAGTCCTAGGCAATTTTTTTTCCTAGCAAGCTTCTTCTTCTAACATTAAAACAAATTGCTTCAGTTTCATGTCAATGTCATTTCCAGTAAGCTGAGTGAACTAGAATCAAGGTAAGAAATTACTTTAGAAATTTATTTTCTTTTTTTGTCACTTCCAAAGACTTTTTCCATCTCATAGAAAATTATTTTCTGTCTTTATGTATTTGACCTACTTTTTGGTGATTTGTATGCATTATGTATCCTGCAAAGAGACAAATAATGTCCACTTATACCACTATTAAGGATTGCACAATATTTAAAAATTTTCTAGTAGTGGAAGTTCTATCATCCAAACTACTGGCCTATTTTGGTTTTCAGGGATTCTGGACATAAAAAAGTGAGTCATTAAATATAAAGTCATGGAGAGTCATTGTTGAGTCAGTCTCTTCCCATTTCTCCTCTCCTTTGGTCTTTAATTCAAAACTTTTAGAGTTTAAAACAATGCTTTCAAAAGTTGGGCCAGAATACTGTCAAACTATTAATAGAATAAGAGAAGTTGTTCTGAATTTTCCAAAAAGTTAATATAATTATCTCTATTTAGTTTTTGTTCTCCTGTAAATTTTCTTAAAATTTTTTGTGTCTGCTGCTTCCGAGAACAAAATGAATGAACAAATGCTAACAAATATGACCATGAAATTCAGAAATAGTTAGCTAATGAAATGGAACTGTCATTGACACATTATTGTGTTGAGATTATTATATTCTATATGTGACTGTAAACATAATTGCTATATAGTTATATATATGTAATCTTACATCCTGGTAGTGTATTGTTTCATAGTCTGCATGGGATCTAAAGTGCTTTATGACTTTTAGATGCTCTTTAACTTAACAACCTAAAGAAAAAGAGAATTGTTATTGGTCTTCAAAAGAAGCCACCTGGCTGAGTGTAGCGGCTCACACCTGTAGTCCTAGCTCTTTGGGAGGCTGAGGCAGGAGGATCACTTGAACCCAGGAGTTTGAGGTTGCAGTGAGCTGTGATGACACCATTGCACTCTAGCCCAGGCAACAGGGCAAGAACCTGTCTCTCTCTCTCTCTCTCTCTTTCTCTCTCTCTCTCTCTCTCTCTCTCTCTCACACACACACACACACACACACACAAAGCCACCTTTGTTGGCACCCCTACCACTTGAGAGCTACCCAGGCCATCAGTGCTCTAGAATTTGTAGACATGCCCTCTCCTGAGTGTTTCTAAGGTGGAGGGAAGAGGTCTGTTCCTAAAATGCAAGGTCAAGCGAGTCCCTGAGTATTTGGACAAAGAGCAGAAATTTGTTCTCTCGCAGTTCTGAAGGCTGGGAAGTCCAAGATCACAGTGCCATTAGAGCATGGTCTCTGCTTCTAAGATGGTGCCTTGAATGCTGTGTCCTCCTCAGGAATGGAATGTTCTGCCCTCACGTGGCAGAAGATCAGGAGAGAGGGAAAACTCACTCCCACAAGCCCTTTGTTTAGTGGCATTAATCCATCCATGAAGGCAGAGCCCTCATGACCTAAACACCATCCGTTAAGCCCCATCTCTCTTCCAACACACGAATTTTGGGGGACACATTCAAACCACAGCATTGATTATCCCTGAAAAATGGCCGGCTGATCAGGAACAAAACACTGAAAATAAACTTAATCTCTTCTACCTGAAAATAATAGCATTTGTGTCATATCCATGCCCTTTAAGAATGTCTTTGCAGTGGCAAGACAGTCAACGGTGACTGCTAAATCCCAATGCAAACATAGGTGGTTCTCAGCAAGTTAAATCTGGATCAAATCCTTATGTTATTTCACCATTTTGAACTGATCTTGTTCACTGCTTTTGTTTATAAAAATATCCTCTCTGCCAAAGAAGAGAAGGAAGAATCTTCCTGCAGAGCCAGCATTTGAAATTACTCATTATCTCCACAAGAAACTTTAATGTCACCCAAGAACAACTCTTACATCTGTTTATTAAAAAAAAAAAATCTCAAATTGTCCTGGCGACAAGATCTGTATTCATGTACATTTTGGTCATATTTAACATCTGTATCTAAATACAAAAGAAGAGTAGTGTTAAGGTAAGGCTTTATTAATTATATAAATTCTATTTTCTCATTCTGTTGGCCAAATACCAAAGATGCATTTCAAATTTGTCACTAAAAGTTAAATTAAGTAATCTTTTATAAAATATTGTCTTTAAGGCATCATATAACATTCTCCCAAACCTGATTAGACTTCATAGAAAAAAATCTTGGTTTTGGTTGTAAAAACAGCGTTGCAAAAATCCTTGACAATTCAAGAGGGAACGCCCTCCTCTTTTCTTTTTCCAGCTATTGTTATACATTTGGGATGTTTGCTTTTATTGTTTCCTCATGTAAAACATGCCTGATTTTGTCCTTGAAAAATAATAACCCTTGGAAAGATTATTTTTAAACTGAAATTTTAGAAAGCACATACTTAGAAGGTCTTTTATCTTTTCAGTATCCAATTTTTGATTTGCTTAAAAAATTTATTCGTCCACAAAAATTTTTACTTTGACTCAGGACACTCTGCCATGATTATTGATTAGGACTTATCTTTATTTGAAGTGACTTTTTAAAAATGCTTGTTTAAAATATGCAATGTGAATATTTGTAAAATATTTTTAAAGACTTAAAATCACCCACAAATCTACCACCCAGATGTAATTGTTATGTCTATATATTTCTTTCTTCTATTTTCTCTCTCTTACACACACACACACACACACAACATTTTGAAACACAACTCAGATCATACTGTATATACAGTTTCGTATCCAGTTTTTGCTTCAGTTTTGTTATGAGCATTTTTCTAAGTCCTTATGTATTCTTTGAAAAAAACTTTAAAGGTCATAGAGTATTTTACATATGACCACACCACACTTTAATCATTTTATTTATTTCGTTTATTTTTGATATTTATTGTTTCTGATGTTTCATTATTCAAAATGTGACATGGAGTCCTGAGTGGCCTGGAGCTGAGAAGGCAGGACCCTGAATTTTCCCAGAATGTATCTCTGACCCTTGGATACATGTGTGCCTTACTTGGGCATCTGCTACTGTCTGTGGACTAGATATCATCATGTTGTTATCAATGCAGTGAATCAGCGTGGCATCCTTGGCATAGTACACTGATCAAAGCTCCCGTGAATCACTCCTGACAGATGAAAATAAACTGCTTATCATCATCTCTGCTTATTGGAATGAACAGACAAGAGTGATTTTGGAAGAATTGCAACTGGTGGGAATGTTGAAATGAATTTTGAGATGAACCTCAAAGGATTTGACAGAGGGGGACAGTATGAACAAGGACAAAGAGATAAGCAAATGCAGGACATAGAAAATGATTGGTTCACTAATTCATACATGCAGAAAATACTTACTGAGAACCTTCTAAATGCCAGTGATTTGGATGAGTTTATAAAACACAATGGTAGGATGTGGCTGGGTCTTAAATGACAGCATAAGGAAATAATTCAGAGAGAAATTGTAAACCACTTGAAGGTTTTTAAGCTGGAGAGTAATATGATTAGAGTTTTTTTTTTATGAAGATTAATCTGGCAGGAGAGGCTAATAGTCCAGCCAGGTGGAAGCAAGGAGGATCTGAACTACAGTAATGACAGTGAAAAGGCAAGGGAAAGATGGGTTGAAAGAACGTTGTAGAGAAGGAAACTACCTCTGTCCTGATATGGGGGCCACTGAGAGACAAGAGCCAAAACAACCCCAGGCTTTGATCTTGAGTGATTGAGATCAACAAAAGAAATCACGACGTCAAGAGGAAGAGTTGGTATTAGGTGGGAAGATATTAATAATAAGAGCTGATATTAGACTGAAGCATCTTAGGGCAGGGACTGTGGTTGCTTTTGTCCACACTTTTATCCCCAGTGCTTGGTGCCAGGTGAGCGCTCAACAAATATTTGTCACAAAATATGTTATGTGCTCAATCTCACTGGATTGTTACATCCACCCAAAGAAGGTGGTATAATTATCCACCATTCTTGCTATTAACTCTATTTTTTATTTTGAATTATCTCAGGCATATATAAGAATATAGGAATAATATAATGAACACTTGTATGTATACCTACTGCTCAACTTAAGAAATAAAGCATTGCAAAGATTATATGTCTTAGTCCATTCAGGCTACTATAAAAAAATACCATAAACTGAGTGGCTTAGAAAGAACGGAGGTTTATTTCTCATAGTTATGGAGGCTGGGAAGTCCAAGATCAAAGCACCAGTCAATTCAGTGTCTGGTGAGGGCCTGCCTCTTGAATCGTAGGTGCCTGTCTTTTCACTGTAACCTCGCATGGCCAAAGAGCTAAGGGATCTTTCTCAGGCCTCTTTTATAAGGGCACTAATCACATTCATGGGGACAGATTAGTGACACCTGAAGGTTCCACCTCCCAGAGGTCCCCTCACCTTGGGGGTTAGGGTTTCAACACATGCATTTTGGAGAGACACAAGCATTCACACCATAGCAATATCATTTATCCCCATTTTATAGGTTAGAAGTCTAAAACTGAGAGTGCTTGAATAACTTGATCCAGGTCACACAGGTAATAGTTGACAGAGTTGTGAGTTTTTTTAAATTTCAGAATATTACAGGGGTACAAATGCTTTGGTTTCATATATTGTCTTTGCAATGCTACAAGTCAGAGCCCAAGTCAGAGCTACAAGTGTGCCCATCCCCCAGACAGTGCACACTGTACCCGTTAGGTGTGAATTTACCCATCCCCTCTCCCCCTCCCATCTGCCCAATACCCGATGAATGTTACTCCCATATGTGCACAAAAGTGTTGATCAATTAGTACCAATTTAATAGTGAGTACATGTGTGCTTGTTTTTCCATTCTTGTGATACTTCATTTAGAAGAATGGGCTCCAGCTTCAACCAGGGTAATACAAGAGGTAGTTCACCATTTTTTTATGGCTCAGTAGTACTCTGTAGGATACATATACCACATTTTATTAATCCACTCACGTATTGATGGGCACTTGGGTTGTTTCCACGTCTTTGCAGTTGTGAATTGTGCTGCTATAAACATTCAAGTACAGATGTCTTTATTATAGAATGTCTTTTTTTCCTTTGGGTAAAAGCAACAACAAAAATAAATAAATAAAACCCGATCGAATTAAAAACCTTCTGCACAGCCAAGGAAACTATCACTAGAGTCAACAGACAACTTCAGAATTGAAGAAAATACTTGCACGCTGCATATCCGATAAAGGGCTGACAACTAGAATCTACATAGAACTCAGGAAAACAACAAGAAAAAAATCAAACAACCCCATTAAAAAGTGGGCAAAGGACACAAACAGAAACTTTTCAAAAGAAGACAGACTAATGGCCAACACACATGAAAAATTGCTCAACATCTCTCATCATCAGGGAAATGCAAATCAAAACCACAATGAGATATCACTTAACTCCAGTGAGAATGGCTTTTATCGAAAAGTCCAAAAACAACAAATGTTGGCGTGGGTGCAGAGAGATAGGAACACTCATACACTGCTGGTGGGGCTGCAAATTAGTACAACCTCTATGGAAAGTAATATGGAGATACCTCAAAGAACTAAAAGGAGAACTACCATTTGATCCAGAGTTGTGATTTGAATATAGGTCTGCCTGCCTCCCAAGCCCATGTTCTTAACTACACCTGGTTTGTGACATGCAGGTTATTGCTGGCATGTCCAAGTGGAGGGGGACTCAGCAGGTAGATGGAAACATAATATGTGTGTAGGGGGAGAATTCAGGACTAGAAATATTGATATGGGAATTATCTGCATCAAAGTGATGGTTGTAGGGATGGAAGTGGAAAAAGAATAAGCAACAGAAAGTGGCCTGAGAACATAGACTTGGGCTTCAGCAGTGTGTCTTCCTGGAGGAAGGACAAAATATAGGAGACTATTTTATTTCCTTATTATCTTTTGAAACTTTAAAAAGTTATTTTGAAGCTCAAGACCAGCCTGAGCATCATAGCAAGACCTTGTCTCTGCAAAAGATAAAAAAAAATATTTTATTTTTAAAAGTTTTATTCTATTTTTCATCGACACATAATTATACATATTTATGGGGTACAATGTAGTGATGTGATGTTTTGATATATGTATACATTGTGTAATGATCAAATCAGGGTACTTAGTATATCATTTCTTTGTGGTCAGAACATTCTAAATCCTCTCTTCCAGTTATTTTGAAATAGATAGTGTGATACTGTTAACTAGTTACCCTACTATGGAATAGAACACCAGAACTTATTCATCCTATCTGACTATAATTTTGTACCTGTTGATCAATCTCTTCTTCTAGCCCCCCCTCCCCTCCCCATCCTCTGATAATCACTTCTATGAGATCTGCTTTTTAAGATTCAACAAATGAGTGAGATCATGTAGTATTTGTCTCTCTGTGCCTGGGTTATTTCACTTAACGCAATGTCCTCCAGGTCCATCCATCTTGCTGCAAAGGACAGGATTCATTCTTTTCTATGGCTGAACGCTGTTCCGTCGTGTATATACACACCACATTTTCTTTATTCACTGATGCACACTTAGGTTGATTCTGTATCTTGGCTGTCGTGAATAGTGTGGTAATAAACATGAGAGCACAGATATCTATTAGACACATTGATTTCATTCCCTTTGGAAAAATACCTAGTTGTGATATTATGGGATCATATGGTAGTTCTATTTTTAAATTTTTTAGAAACCTCTATACTGTTTTCTATAAGGCTGTAGTAATTTACATTCCCACCAACAGCGTATAAGATTCCCATTTCTCCACATCCTCACCAGCATTGGTTATTTTTTGTCTTTTTGATAATAGCCATGACAACTGAGGTGAGGTGATAGCTCACTGTGGTTTTGGTTCACATTTCCCTGATGATTAGTGATGTTGAACATCTTTTCATATGCCTGTCGGCAATTTGTATGTCTTCTTTTGAGAAATCTCTGCACAGCTCTTTTGCCCATTTTCAAATCAAATTATCTGTGTTTTTGCTATTGAGTTGTTTGAGTACCTTGTATATTCTCGATACTAACCTCTTATCAGATGCGCAGTTTGTAAATATTTTCTCCTGTTCTATAGGTTGTCTCTTCACACGTTTGATTGTCTCTTCACACAGGAAACAAGTCGATTGTTTCATTTGCTGTGCAGAAGCTTTTTGGTTTGATGTAAAATTCCATTTGTCTATTTTTGCTTATGTTGCCTGTGTTTTTGAGTTCTTATTCAAAAAACACATTGCCCAGGCCAATGTCATGACAAGTTTCCGCCATGTTTTATTCTAGTAGCTTCATAGTTCTGGGGGAGATTATTTTAAAACCTTGACTGTTTGGGGTAAGTGCTCTGTTTCATGTTGCCCTTCGAGTTTCTTTTTCGTTCCTAGAAAAAGGGCAGAGCTGTCTGCAATCCACTGAGTGTTTTTTCTCTACATCTTTGGCTTAGGGCAGGCAAAGCCACAGAAGACATTGATACTTTGCATCATCAAGTTCATAAAAATCCCAAAGGAGAAGATGCTATTTGTGTGTGTGTGTGTGTGTGTATTTTAACCAGGCAGAACTCCAAATGCAGTTCTGACTCTTGTTACACACACTGGGTAACAAATACATTTCTGGCTGAGGCTGGGCTTGTTCAGTGATGTTTGCCCTCTTCCACATATAACATGGACCACTTGGATTTAATAGCGCGGAATAGGATTTTACTGAGTTTGTAATCATTAGCAATACCACCCCCGAGGAGATACTTCTTGGCTTCACTGCCAAATCAGAAGTTTGAGTTGCCTCAGGAGAAATGTAACTATTCCGGAAAAAGTCTTGCAAGTGTTTTTGGTAAATATCCAAATCTCAGGCCACTAAAGATCACAGGATTTTGGGAAATTTCCCAGTTAATATCAAAATTTTATTTAAAAATTCCTTTAGCAATATTACTGGCAACGGGAGTATCTATGCAATCAAAACTTCTTAAAAAGAGGTTCTCTAGAAGACATTTGGTAATGCATAATCAAGTAATTTAGGGCTTACCTATGGTAGGTGTCCTTAGAGCTCTTTAAAGACATTATCAACTCCCTTTTCAAAAAAATCAGAAACACAAAAGGTAGAGACTATATTATTTTGACTCTCTCTCAAATTGTCTTTCTCTACAAAGTCAGTACAATTTAAGTGAGGCTAGGCTAGAATAATGAATTAACCTTGAAAGCTTAATGGCTCCATGCAACCACAACAAATGTGTATTCTTTTCACTCAAAAAAGAATCTGATATGGCTCTCCAGAGTGATTCTTTTAATAATGGCTCAGGGATACAGTTTGTTTCTCTCTTGTCTCATTTCAATCTAGTACTAAATACTTTTGGACCGTAACCTCAGAGCAAATTCATTATTATTATTTTCATATACTGAGAGCAAATTCATTATTACTATTTTCTGTGTATTCTCAACATGCGACTTCCAGATCATCAAGACAAGGGGAAAAGAGAGCTGGAGGGCCACATAGGGGGTTTGCAAGGCTTGGCCCAGAAGTGGCACAAGCCACTTCCACGGTCCATTGGTCAGAGCTAATCACATGGCCCTATTCCACAGCAAGGAGGTGGAGAAGTACAGCCTTCTGTGTGCCCAGGAAGGATAGGAGATTTAAATACTGATGTGCACAGTAATATCTACCATTTCACAAAGGCACAAATCACTGAAACATGAGACATCGGTGATAAAATGAGGACGACCACAATGTGCCAAGGGAAGGGGGAGTTTGGTGAATACGCAGGTAACTAGGTCTTAACTCTATTGTCTGACATTTGCTTGATGGTGAAAATGGTTTTGTTGAAATACACTTATTTTCCATCCAAGAGTCATAAATACTGGAGAAAAACAGCCGTTTTCCAAGCCCTTGGACATAAGCTGATTTAGGGTAAAATCTGGGTGTGGATCCATCTGCAAATTATGTAAAGTTGGAGAAATAAGCTTCCCCCCCCCTCACTTCTTGGCCTGGGACCAGATGGAGAGATTTCTGCTCTGTGAAGGCTCCAAAATGCAATATTCATCCAAATGGTGGTTCATTCCAGATACACCAGGTATCAAACTTCAAGAACTGAGTATATGATCCTTAGTCTATCCATTGATTTTTCTCAAATAGGGAAAATGTAGGAAGTAGACTGACTGTGCTTTTTCAGGCTCCTTTTGGCATTTCCACATGCTCTGTTACCAGCTTAGTTGGTCTGCCTTTCATTTCCTCGGTGTCAGCTGTATTGCAATTATAGCATTTCGTATCTTTCTCGTCTGGGTTTCCCCCCGCAGTCTCCCAGCATGATATCTCATGATACCTTGCATATGACCAATAGTTAAATAATAGCAATATTTATTGAGTAAATAAATGGCTGGTTTTGCTTTTGCCTCTACTTAGGGTGAATATAGGCAGCCACATATTCCTGAGTCCCTCACTTTACTGTCTCCAATTCTTGTTGCTTTTTTCAATCTCTTTTGCCCTGCTGGGTAGTGTTGGGGGCAGCAGCGAAGCTTGGGGGTTGGCGGGGGGATGCATCAGTGTAAGCACCAGAAAGCTCAATGTGACTATTAGGAATCAACACAATTTGCGATGTAATAACTTCAGTAGTGATGGGGGCTGGAGGACAAGTTGAGAAGGATTACTCAAAGAATTGTTAGATCAAGCTCAAATGTTTGTTCATAGAAATTTCTTTCCTTATCATTTTATTTCTAACATGTTTTATGTAGTGTATCCTAATAATCTGAGTATAATTCTTGATTCATTTTAACCTAACCCCGATTTTATAACTATGATTAATGTAAAATGTTTGTTTATTTATTTATTTATTTTTTGAGACAGAGTCTCACTCTGTTGCCCGGGCTAGAGTGCCGTGGCATCAGCCTAGCTCACAGCAACCTCAAACTCCTGGGCTCAAGCAATCGTCCTGCCTCAGCCTCCTGAGTAGCTGGGACTACAGGCATGTGCCACCATGCCTGGCTAAATTTTTCTATATATTTTTAGTTTTCCAGCTAATTTCTTTCTAATTTTAGTAGAGATGGGGTCTCGCTCCTGCTCAGGCTGGTCTCGAACTCCTGAGCTCAAATGATCCTCCCTCCTCAGCCTCCCAGAGTGCTAGGATTACAGGCGTGAGCCACCGACCCGGCCCTGAACTGTATTTTTAAATTAATCTGGGAATTTTTTCTTAGCAGTAGGCTACTTAAATTGTTCAGACTTACCTGTCTTCATCTACCAATTAGTTTTTTTTTTTTTTAAACTATTGTACTAGACAACAGGTCAGAAGTACCTGCATGCAAAAATCACTCATCAAGCATAAGGTCATTTGCCCGTTTAGAATGTTTCCCCCCAAAAGGATAAAAGATTCTTGGTGTTGATGGAATTTGGAGAGGGAAGTTACCTTTGAGATCATGTAGGCAACAGACCTTCTCATTTTACAAATGAGCAGAGTGAGGCCAATGTGTGAATTGGCACCAGGGTGCCCCAACTCTATTCCTGGCATTCTTCAATAAGGAAGAAATTATAACCTGGGTCAATCTTGATATATGCAAATGGCAGTTGACAGTACTTGTTCTAATTGCCTCCTAGAGTGGTAGGAGGATGAAATGGTAGAAGAGGATCTGGAATATGTGAAGGGGATCTGGAATTTTAAAATAATTTCAACGCCATGTTGGTTAAATAAATATTTTTTTGGAAGGACGCAATGTGCTTACTAGATATTGGATAAAAGGAGATAAAAAAGTCTCTACAAAGAATTCGCAATCCAGTGGGAAAGATGAGTGAAAGCTAGGAAAAAATTCAACAGATATTAATTATTCCAAGAACTGTGCACAGTTCTGTAAAAATTTTAGTTATAGCGGAGTGTTGTACACTTAAGGCTGCAAGTCAAGTCTTTGGCTTTTCCCAATGGCTTAATACTAAAAATGGCAACAAATGCTCTTACTATCATAAATGGAAACATGATCCCTCATAATGGATGCTTTGTATCTCTGTCTTCTAATTCAGTTATAACTACATGAAGGTGGCAAATGAGCTCCCAAACCCCTGCCAAGGGAAAATTGTCACTTGCAACATTAAAGTGGCAGGTTGATGTGAGATGCCTGACTTAAAATGCGCATTTACCAGGGTGCTCACGCTGTTCCTGTTATTTGCACCCTTATGCTAAATGCTCTGCCGGCTGCGCCAGTGCTGAAATATGCAGGCTGATCCCGCTAGACCACACTGGATCTAGAGTGTATGTGGCAGCCTTTTTGCCCGCCCCACCCTGAAATGCCACCTATCCTGGCATGCCCTGGAAGGAAGCCGATGGAGCCCCGCGTATCCCCCATCTCTCCTCCAAGAGGCCACACCCAGCACAAGGCCCCCATTGTGTCTTGGGGAACAGTGGCCCTATGTATTACGCGAGCAGCTCCGGCTCCGGCGACCCCAGCGGGAGACGAGGCGGGGTGGCCGCGGGCGGTACAGGTGTGAGGCTGCGCAGAGCCGCGCGCTTTAGGGCCGCGCGGGAGCCCCTGGTCCCGCACTCCGGGCGCGACCGCACCTGGGGGCGGAGCCAAAGTGAGCGGCCGCCCCCGCCCACTCCCGGGCGCGAAGTCCCCTCCCCGCGCCGCAGACGCGCGCAGGTGCGTGAGGCCGCGCCCGCCGCGGACCCTGCAGACGCGGGCCCGCCATGGAGCACATCCGCACGCCCAAGGTGGGTGGCACGAGCGCGGGCGGAGGAGGGAGACGACGAGGAGGAAGAGGAGGGATGCTGAGCGCCCGGGAGGTCGGGCTCCCTGCGGGTCGCTGGCGGAGGGAGGCGCACGCCGCGCCCGAGCATCTCCGGGGTCCCTGGGAGGTGGCCTTTCTCTTGCTGCCCGTCACAGGCCTCGCCTGCGCTGCCGCTGGATCTAACGTCTTGTCCTTGGGGGTGCGCAGTGGCCGTGGGGTGCACGGGAGGGAACCCCAGCTGTCTGCTAGTAACTGGCTGCCGGTGGACGCTGCCTTCTGGCCTGGCGCTGGGCTTTTTCTTTTAGCTGTTGGCTGCTCCGAGCAGTTGAAAGGGCAACGAGCCTTTCAGTGACAGGTGCAAGGAAAACGCAGATGCGTTGAATGCGCTTGGAAGCTCGTTAAATCCGGGGGGTCGGGTCCACCCGACTGGGCCTTCCCCGTCCCCGTCCTCACGCTAGCAGCCTGTAGGGACCTTGCCCAGAGGCGAGGGTCGATATTCACTGTAGGTTGAATGATGGTGTGTTCCTGCCTTTTCTAGTCTATTTCGTTCTTTGGGGAAGAGGATGCAGCTTAATAGATTCGTCACGCACTCGTGTGTTTTAAACAACACCAGCTTGTCCCACTCAGCCAAAGCGACTGGTCCCCGATCATTCCAGTGAAATAACATTGGAAACCGGTGTTTTGGTACAGTCGACCACTGCACCAAACCTTGTTACTCATTGTTGTACTGATAATATAATTTAGAATGAAAACGATGATCCATGTTCCTGTCTGAGAAAATCCCTAAAAACTAATGGAAGAATATATTTTAAAATCCTATTGGCTGTCTCTTGTTACTACGGCCACAGTTCCCTGCGTTGCCAAGATGATCTCTTATTCGAAATCCAGGCCCCTTAGAGGATCAGGTCAAAGCTAGGTCAGAGAGGCCAGAGCGGGGTGGCTTCAGGGAGCCCACTCATTTCAAGAGGTCAAGGGATGGAGGGCAATTGCTTTGCTTTATGTCCAGCAAGCAAATGCATTGCTACGTTTTGGAATGGTTCCTGGGTCCCTCTTTGTAAAAGCAGCTTTAAAATTACCTCATGTCAGTGGAAGAAGAAATATTTTAGTTTACTGAAGAATGTCAGTTCCAACCGTAAATTTAAATCGTATTGATTTTGCACTATGGAATTAAATTGTTACTTCACAATCGGGAAATTGTAAACTTAGAAAACAGTGCCATAAACCACAAGATAGGTGGCTCGAAGCTTTCAGAGTTTAAGTGGTACTAAATAATTTATTTGAGAATGATGGATTTAACTCATGGACTCCCTCTGCCCTTGCCAAGGGTGTCCTTTCTTCTTTTGTGATGAAAGGGACCCTTTATAAAAGATATTTGATATGAATATCAGTAGCAAGAGTGATACGGTTACATGGCACCGGATGTCATTTTCTCATAGAATATGAATTTGGGGGAGTAAAGGCCTTGTCTGTATTCAAACTCACGTGGTACAAAGTCATATGTGTAAACCTGAACAGCAAATAATGTTCTCACGTATTCTTAAAACTGGTTTTTATAGATACTCCTCTAGTAGCGGTGTAGTACTTCAAGTTAGAAATCGCCTTCTGTCAGGAAAGTGGCGGGGTCGGGGGGTGGGTGGGAACGGAGAATTGTCTGAAGTGTCGTTGAATTGGAGGGGTCATTAACATTTACAGAGGTTGGGTGGGTCAGGTTCATTTACTCATGCATTTCATTCCACAAGCCTTCGAGAACCTTTCCTGTATTAGCCTGTCTGTTAAGTGCTGGGAGCATGCAGGAACTCACAGTCTGAAGGGAGGCAGTTGAAAATATGTCACTGTATGATAGAGATATGTACGAGGTACCGTGGATAGAGAGGGGAGAATGGATCAGCTGTGCCATAAAGGGCAAGGGAAGCTTTCTTAGAAGGGCCACCATGACATGGAAGGAGTTGGAAGACCAGGAGTGTTTGCAACAGCTCTCAGGTAGTTGTGTAAATATATATTGTAATAAATAATTACAACCTCAAAGCAGCTGAAGATGGTAACAGTGATAAAGAATGATTTTTTGAGGCTAAATAACATCATTCTTTTGCTTTACATTTTTAAAGGCAAAGTTATTAATTTTCACAGTCTAAATGAAAAAGAGAGCAAGATGACTTGTACAGAGCGTGAGTTATAAAATGTACAGTTGTTAGTGGTCATATTCTTTTTCTTATTTGCTTCCATTATACTCTGGGGGAACTGAATGGGTAAATTTCCCTTGATTTCTTGGTTTCACGTCTTGGATTTGGAAGGAGTATACACAAAATTTGTTTCTCTGACCCACTGTGGGTTTGAAGCAGTATTTACCATGTGAGTAGTAGGGTTTTGTTTTAAGAGGAAAAGAAATGTCTGCATGTGTAATGTACAGTTGCTTTCCTATTACAATGGAAGTCATTCATTTACTCTTTGTAAACTACGTGGTACCCGTCACAGCCTTTGTGTTCTGCTTCTGTCTCTGGGGTGCAGTTTAGGGAGACAGATGCACATGAATAATCTGGATGCTTTGCACATTTTTTTCCCTGGGTGTGTGTGTGTTTAACTGAAGCCTTTAGCAGAGCATATGCTAAGCAGGGTGCTTTGCTCTCAGAATGGTTGCTCTATAGGGAAGAAAAACCATTCCAAGGACAAGCTAGTTTGCAGTTGAGTTGAAGTTCAAACATCAAGCATTACCTGTACTCATCACAGTGAACTTTTATATTTCTACTTCACTGTCTGGCATTGTTTATCACTCTGAAAACTTGCTGGAAGCTTAGGAATAATTTGGGTTCAAGTACTACTCGATTATATGGAAAGACTTCAGGGCACCTAGAAGTAGCTTGAAGTGTTTGTAGGATCTGGTTTGGTATTGGATTGATGCTAATGTGTCCAGGATCCTGGCTAAGTAATCTCCACTTTTTATGCTTTGGTCTTTCTCACCTGTGTAAATTTGAGTTATAAAACAGACTATGTGAAAACCTCCAAAACTCCAAAATAGACCTTGAAAAAGTCTTTTCTTCCTTTCCCTCCCCACCCTCCCAAGTCTGAGCTGTTACTCTAATAGCCTCCTGACAGGTCTCCTAATTTACTCTTTTGCTCTTCTCTAATCCCTTTTCCACAGAGGGGCCTGGGTGATGCTCTTATGCCACAAACTGTTCATGTTATTTTCCTGCTAAAATTCTTGGGTGGCTCCCCTTGGTACCCAGGACATAAAGAGGGCATCCCCAGAGTGGCCTGTAAGTCCCTGTGTGGACTGAGCCCTTCCTACTTCTCCAGCCTCATTTCGTGAGATCTGCCTGTTGTATTTTACGAGAGAACCTTGCACTTTCCCCCTTAGGCTCCTCCTTATGATTATTACATTTATTCCGGTGGTATTTGTTTAATGTCAAGCTCCCCTGCTGGACTGGAAGTCCTATGAAGGCAGGGATTTTATCTTATTCATCTTGTATCTATAGCAACTAACACAGTGCTTCGTACCAAGTAAGCGTGCAGTAAATAAATTAATAATTGAATCATTGAAGGGATGAATACTTCTTTATTTCAGTATTTCATTTTTAAGAATTTGCTTTAGTAATCCGAGCCTCTTGTGCATTGTATCTGCTACTTGACGGTATTATGAATCTTCTTTTAGTGTTAGTGTTAAGTATCTGTGGATGTCGATGTATCTTATATGTTACAGTATAGATTTTGCTATATTTGTTTTTAATGAGAGAAAATTCAATGACATAGAATTCACCATTTTATCATTTTACAGTGTACAATCCAGTGGTTGTAGTGTATTTATAATGTTTTGCAACCATCACCAGTATCCAGTTCCAGAACACTTTTACCACCCCCAAAAGAAATCCAGTACCCTGTAGTAGTTAGCCTTGAATGATACTATTTTACACTTACCTATGTTGAGTATTGTTTCATTGGATTTGGACTATTGCTTAGTCCCTTACTCTTGGATCCTGATGCACCTCTGCTATTCCTCTAAGTTTGGTACCATCCACTATTTAATGAGCTTATCTTCTATTCCCTCATCCATTATCTCATCCAAGAAATTAGGCAGTTGTGACTTCTTAGTGGCTTAAGCACCTTGCCCCCATCTCTCAGGGTCTTGATCTTGCCAGCAGCCTGACTGGATTCTGTCAGTATGGTGACATCTACCAGTGGAAAAGCTCATCCTCTATGGCCCCTCCAAAGTACTCATCAAAGAAGGGAAGGAGGTTGTCTGAAATGTTGACTGAGTGAATCCATGATGTCCCTGCTGATTGATGGTGTCCTTTTTTAGGTTCCCACAAAGTTCTATTAAAGAACCCATTTTATTAGAATCTTGCCTAGAATTAATGTCAAACTCACCAGTTTATCATTATGAATTCTATATTCGCCGTTTGAAAATAGCAACCGCATTTGCAAGTGCTCTCTGTTGGAGACATCAGTAGACTCATGAGAAGATTTGCTTTCTCTGTCATTAGCACTAAGGGTTGTTTATCTCCTTTTATCTGTTTCACAGACAATAATTTTCAGGTTATAAAAGTAATGCAGACTGCATGTAGAAAGTAACCGTTGTTAATATTTGAATACATTTTCTTCTGGCATTTTTTCTTTGCATATGCCAAACTTTTTTTTTTTTCTTCCAAAAATTTTATTGGGGGAAAACTACAAAACATTTACAGTACAATGTTTACAGTCACAGTTTGTAGTGAGCTGATTTCCCAAAATATATTACCACTCAAGTTGACTTATCTTGTTACATTCAAAAACCTACTCTGTCA
>CAUYRT010075349.1:0-21659 GCA_963574885.1 Lepilemur ruficaudatus
TACAGGGCACAGCACAGTCCCCATGAGAAAGAATTCTCTGGTTGTCTAATGTGGCAAGGTTGAGAACCCCTGGCCCTACATCATTGCTTTGACTGCTTTCCCTTCTTTTAAAAAACTGGGCTGGGCGCAGTGGCTCACGCCAATAATCTTAGCACTCTGGGAGGCCGAGGCGGGCGGATTGCTAAAGGTCAGGAGTTCAAACCCAGCCTGAGCAAGAGCGAGACCCCATCTCTACTAAAAACACAAAAGAAATTAATTGGCCAACTAAAAACATATAGAAAAAATTAGCCGGGCATAGTGGCACATGCCTGTAGTCTCAGCTACTCGGGAGGCTGAGGTACGAGGATTGCTTGAGCACAGGACTTTGAGGTTGCTGTGAGCTGGGCTGATGCCACAGTACTCTGGCCTGGGTAATGGAGTGAGACTCAGTCTCAAAAAAACCCCCCAAAAACTGATATACTAATTTCAAGCTGCAAACCAAACACAGGATCCTTAAAGTGACTATTCTTCCTTATTACTAATGTATCATTTCATAAAAATCTTTGAATAATTCCCAAACTCACAGGAAAAAAAAAAAAGGAAAAAAGTCAACTTCTAAAAATCAGACTACTCAAAGGAAAGCTGGGACCCAAAGCACTCTGGTGTCACTTGATTTTGGACATGACAAAAAGGTAGATGGCTTTTTACAATGTGTGCTTTGCCATGTCAATACCAAGGTCAAAGTACTTTGTAGAGAAAACTGTCTTAGTGATTTTTAAACAAATAACCCATACTCTAGAGTAAGGTTTACATCAGTGAAAACTATTCAATTCATACTAAGTGGTTTTTAGTGTGCAATAGCTTTCTTGCCCTCAACCTAAGGATTTAAGGTAGCAGTAGTTTGGTTTCACAATCAGATTTTTTCTCACCAAAGTACAATGTTCAGAAGAAATTAATAAAACTTCTATTTTGCATAAAGATGTTAATGGGGTATTTTGCTTTATAATTTTAAGATATTTTAAATTGGCCTTTAAAAATAATGATACCAAAAAAAAAAAAAAACCTAACCAAAAAATGTGCAAAGGAGTTAACAGACATTTCTCCACAAAGATATATAAATGGCCAATAAACACATGAAAAGATGTTCAACATCTAATTTTTAGGGAAATGTAAATCAAGACCACATGAAGCCACGCACAGTAGAGCATGCCGGTAGTCCCACCCTGGAGAGGGAGTCTGGCCTGAGCAACACTGTGAGACCTTGGCTTTTTTAAAAGACAAACAAAAACACCACCACATGAGGTACAACTTCACATCCATTAGGATGGTTATTATTAAAGACAAACAAAATAACAAGTGCTGGCAAGGATGTGAACAAAACTACACCCTTGTGCACTGCCGGTGGGAAGGTAAAATGGTGCAGTCTCTGTGGTTCCCCATAAAATTAAACACAGAATTACCACATGATCCAGCACAGCACTGCCACTTGTGGTTATATACCTGAAAGAACTGAAGACAGGAACTTGAACAGATATTTGTACACCCAAATCCACAGCATGTTCAACAGCCAAAAGGTGGAAGCAATCCAAGTGCCCATCCATAGATAGACAGATAAACAAAATGTGGTATATACATATAATGGAATATTATTCAGCCTTTAACAGGAAGGAAATTCTGACAAATGCTACAACATGGATGAACTTTGAAGATATTAGGCTAAATGAAATGAGCCAGACACAAAAATACCACTTATGAGGTACTTGAAGTAGTCAAATTCATAGAGGCAGAAAGCAGAATGGTAGTCACCAGGGGCTGAGGGAAAGGGAGAACTGGCAGTTATTCTTTAACGGGTACAGAATTTCAGTGTAGGAAGAGGAAAAGATGGATGGATGGTGGTGGTGGCTGCACAACAATGTGAATGTACTTAATGCCACTGAACTGTACACTTAAAAATAGTTAAAATGGTAAATTTTATTTTACACACGCAAACAATGAACTAGGAAGTAAAATACAAAGTTAGTGGTCTTTTTCTTTGTTCCTTAGAAAAAGATGAAAGATTCCAAACCAGTCAAGGTAACAAGCCACCTGCTGCCTTTTGTCTATAAGGCTCTGCAGAATCAAGGGTCTCACAACCTGTCTTTCCCAGGTAAAGTACCTCAGAGATGACATCAGAGCAATGAGTCAGCTCTCACTGGTGATACTGCAACTATTACAAAAGAAAGGGGGAATGTATTTATTGCAGGACTCAACTCTATAAATGATCAACAAAGCCCTTTAGAGCCAAAGTTAATGAAAAGTTGCCTGAACTGTTTACATTGAACATGTTTATTATTGAGAAAAACAATGTATTAAGAAGCAAAAATGCCTTTTTGTATTATGTAACCAATATTTTAACTTCAACTTCAGTTAGTCTACTAAATTTCTTCTATCATCTGAAACTACAAAGACCTCTAAGGGGAAAAGATCTGATAAAACAATGATAATGATTAACTAAATTAAGTAGAGTGAAACTGACAAGAGCAAAGATTTCTCTTGTTATACAAAGATAGAGGCAGAAAGAAAAACATAATTTACCACCAACAGTAATGTTTATTCTTACTGTAATCAACTATTATTGCTGACAGAAACAATTAGCAAAAATTTATTTCCTGAAGATTTTGTAGTACAAAATCTAGACCTCGGAAATTAACTTTTTTAAAGTTCTCCCCTAGCTTCCATCTAGATTTCACCTCTGAGTATTTATAAATAACAAGTGCATTTAAACTTTAGATAGGTACTGGTTACAATCTATAGGTAGGTAAGATTAATACTTAACTAGATTTAGTGTTCATGGTCACTAAAGTGGTGGTAAAATCAAACACAATAATTAAAATAATTGGTTTTGTTTCTCTTCCCAGTCTCAAGTCCAATAGTTTACATAAATGAGAGCGGAAAAATCATTAAAGACTGCTTTTTTAAAAATGTCTTATTTGGACAGAAAACGCTGCTTAAAATTATGCTTAAGAATACTGCATGTGGTTAGCTTGCTCACAAAGGGTTAGGTATAAGTAATTCTTTGGAATGCAGATGGAGCAGTAGTTAATTTTTTGTTTGTTTGTTTGTTTTTTTAAAAGCCAGGGTCTTGCTCTGTCCCAGGCTGGAGTACAGTGGTGTGATCACAGCTCACTGCAGCCTCAGACTCCTGGGCTGAAGCAATTTTCCCACCTCAGCCTCACAAATAGCTAGGACTACAGGTACTGCCACCACACCCAACTAATTTTTTTTTGCCTAGCAGAGACGGGGTCTCACTATGTTGCCCAGGCTAGTCTTAAACGCCTGGCCTCAAGCAATCCTCCTACCTTGGCCTCCCTAAGTGCTGGAATTACAGATGTGAGCCACTGCACCTGGCCTAGTCAATGTTTTTAAGCTTATGATTCTTTGGTTAG
This sequence comes from Lepilemur ruficaudatus, assembly GCA_963574885.1. Taxonomy (NCBI): domain Eukaryota; kingdom Metazoa; phylum Chordata; class Mammalia; order Primates; family Lepilemuridae; genus Lepilemur; species Lepilemur ruficaudatus. The sequence continues at coordinate 3,405 of CAUYRT010075349.1, forward strand.
TGTTAAAATTTTTTAAATCCCTATTTTTTTATAGATCCTATAGCTGATCTATAGGATAACTGCTAAATAATTAAAGCTTACTAAAAAATAATGAAGGAATATTATTTAGCCTTTAAAAGGAAATTATGATATAGGTGACAAGATGAATGAATGTGAAAACATTATGCTGAGTAAGCCAGACACAAAAAGACAAATATAGTGTGATTCCACATACATGAGATATCTAGAGTAGTCAAAAATTCATGAAGACTAAAGGCCAGGCATGGTGGCTCACACATTTTCTTTGGGAGGCCAAAGCAGGAGGGACCACTTGGGAGCCAGGGATCCCAAGACCCAGGCAACACAGTGAGACCTCATCTCCACAAAAAATAGAAAAATTAGCCAGGTGTGGTGATGCACACCTGTAACCCCAGCTACTCAGGAGACTGAAGCGGGAGGATCACTTGAGCCCAGGAGTTTGAGGGTTAAATGGTAAATCTTATCCTGTGCATATTTTACCACAACTTAAAAAAAGTTCTTTTTGGCTGGACGTGGTGGCTCATGTCTGTAATCCTAACACTCTGGGAGGCCAAGGTGGGAGGACTGCTTGAGGCCAGGAGTTCAAGACCAACCTGAGCAAGAATGAGACCCACTCTCCCACCCCGTCTACAAAAAACAGAAAACTTAACCAGGCATACACACCTGTAGTCCCAGCTACTCAGGAGGCTGAAGCAGGAGGATTGCTTGAGCCCAAGAGTTTGAGGTTGCAGTGAGCTGTGGATGACACCACTGCACTGTAGCCCAGGTGACAGAGCAAGACTCTGTCTAAAAAAAAAAAAAACAAAATAGGAAGTTGTTTTTAAATGTGACTATTTTCTGGTGAGCTTTTACTGGGCCCTGAAATTTTCTGGTTAACTTTAAAAATTATAGCATAATCAACTGGTAGAGACCCCCATCACCAAGTGCTTTATACCATTTTATGTTCCAATTTTTGTCAGATATGCGATCAGATTCTGCTATAAAAAGATTTTGCTAAGTACAAAATTCATAGTGGGTAAAATAAAAAAAATTATTTTTCTACATATTTTCACTGTCCAAAACAACCTTGGCCCTAGAGTACTTTTAAATTATAAAGAGTCTGGGTCAGCCAGGTCATTACAATGTTGGCAATCCCTTAAGACTCAAAAAACCTGCTACTCAAGTAACTCAAAGTGAAAAGCATCAAACATGCATGCTCCCTGAAAGTAGAGCAGATATACCATGTCAGTCTGAAAGACAGAAAACTTTCTGCACAGCAGCAGTCTTTAGAACATCCTAGGGATGCCTTATTCAAGAGATAAAAAGATGAAAAAATCTAAACTGTCAATTATAATACAGAGGGATTTTCTGATTCCCTTTATCACATAGTATATAAAATCTGATATATTTCTTGTACGAACTAAAACGTTTCAAAAGGCACAAGCCAAAAAGCATACAGATCAAATGAAATGTTTTTTGATTCCAAATGGTTACATACAACAATTGTAGCCTTTACCAAACCCACAAGCAAATTTGAACTTTGAGGTTTTGCCTTTTTTCAATTTAACTCTGGTGCTAATTACATCTCCTTCTTATTTAGAATGAAAAGAAGCTTGTGATCTCTCGCTTCTAAATTCTCTATTGGGGTAGTTCCAGGACAAAGAGGTTTAGAAAGTCACCTAACATGCCACTAGGAAGCTGAAGCCATTGACTATTTGGTGCACTTGTTCATTTATTTATAAATGACTACAAATTACTCAGTAAGAAACCCCTGCCTGAATTTGTTCTGCTTAAATACAACTATTTCTTTGTAGTTTCTTCTAGTGACAGACACAAAGCTACAGTCCAAAATGGCTCCAACCACCAATGACACAGCATATTCAGGTTAGTCTGCCCCTAGCTCCCACGACTGAAAATAAATACTAAGAATCACAGAACAATCCCAGTTTGGGTTATATAAATTATGTCTAGAAGCAACACAGATGTCTATTAATTGTGTGTGTATCTTCTAATTCCAACACTGGAATTCCACTCTACTATTATACACATTTTAAACTTCTATCAAAAGTATTAGCCATCACTTGAAAATGACCTTCAGATTAAAGTTCTTTTTCTAAATTTAAGAAATAAATTTACTCTGGTTAAGATGGTTTAATTTTCTTCTTGGGGAATTACACTAATTTATTTAGAGGCTTAGATATTAAAAGTTTTTTTCAAGAGTAGAGACATTCCCTGGAAACAAGTATGCATTTTAGCCTGACCAATATTAAACATGAAATCTAGGATAGTCTAGTTTGTATTTTAGGCATACGAGTCCCAAGAGCCCTTTCTATTAATCCATAATTTCCAAGAGAATAGAAGGCTTTGGGGAATTTAGAAGAAAGGAAAAAGAAAAAGAAAAAACTCCATTTGTCTTTAAACAAAATGAAAAGCACTATGACATTATAGCTTGATAGAGCTTGCTTCTAGAACAGTGCTGACCAACAGAAATTTAATAAGCCACAAATATAATTGTAAATTTTCAAACAGCCACATTTTTAAAAGGTGAAAATAATTTTAATAATTTTACTTAAGCTAGTCTATTCAAAATATTATTTGAACATGTAGTCAACATAAAAATTAATAAATTTTTTTTAACCAGGTCTTCAAAATTTTATTTTTTAAAACAGTTCTACTGAAATATAATTTCATACCATAAAATTCACCCATTTAAAAGTGGACAATTAATGCTTTTTAGTACTTTCACAGAGTTATGCAACGATCATAATGAACTTCTAGTACATTTTCATGACCCCAGAAAGAAACCTCATACCTATTAGCAGTCTCTCCCTATTCTTTCCCACCCCCAGCCCAAGACAACTACTAATCTCCTTTCTGTCTCTATAACAGACACTTCACAAAACAGAACTGTATACTAAGTGGTCTTCTGTGACTGGCTTCTTTCACTGAGGATGTTCTTACAGTTCATCCATGTTATAGTATGAATCAGTATTGATGCATAGAACAGCCACATTTTAAAAGCACTCAACAGGCTAGGCACGGTGGCTCACGCCTGTAATCCTAGCACTCTGGGAGGCCTAGGCGGGCGGATCATTTGAGCTCAGGAGTTCGAGACCAGCCTGAGGAACAGCAAGACCCTGTCTCTACCAAAAATAGAAAAAATTAGCCAGGCATGGTGGCACATGCCTGTAGTCCCAGCTACTCGGGAAGCTGAGGCAGGAGGATCGCTTGAGCCCAGGAGTTTGAGGTTGCTGTGAGCTAGGCTGACACCACGGCACTCTAGCCCCGGGCAACAGAGTAAGATTCTGTCTCTAAATAAATAAATAAGTAAAAGCACTCAACAGCCACATGTGGCTAGTGGCTGCAGTATTGGACAGCCTAGTTCTAGAAGCAAAAACCTGCCCAGTAAACAAGCATATCATCCTTTAAATAAGATGTTAGACCATCACAATGTTAAAACAATGCTGAAGCAAAGCCCAGGATATATGTGGGGGTGCTTAATAAATTCCATTTATGAGAGGTAATATTTTAGAGGTTTAGCATTTAAATTTGTTTTTCAGTCTACAACCTATTAAGAAAAACTTACGTATCATCTTGACAAAGAAATCACATATATTCCTCATTATAATTCCAGACAGCTCCAACAAGTTAACAAATTTTTCTTAAGAGCATAAATTTCCACTTTAAAAGCAGAGAAGGCCAGCCTGGGCAACAGTGAGACCCTGTCTCTAGAAAAAAATAACAAATTAGCCAAGCATGGTGGTACATGCCCATAGTCCCAGCTCCTTGGGAGGCTAAGGCAAGAGGATCCCTTTAGCCAAGGAGTTTTAGGCTACAGTGAGCTATGATTCCACTCTACTCTAGCCCCGCAATAGAACAAGAACTTGTCTCTACCCCCCAACCCACCCACAGAAAAAAAAAAGCAGAGATGCATTACTTAGAATTTTAAAAAGCAGAACTTCGTTTCAGAGTATTTATCATTTCAAACTTTAAAAACTATCTTTATTGATAATTAAAAAAAAAATAAAGCCAAAAAAATCATCCCTTACTTGGTATAAGATGAATTATACCAACAATTCACACAAATAAAAATTTTTTAATTGTTTAAAAATTTAGTGGCATTAATACAAAGTCAAATGGTTAACTAAGCCACATTTTAAAAATTTCCAATGCTATTTTATTGAATTATGTTACATATAATGTTTTCCCACCTATTTGTAAGAATATGTTTTACTGCCTTCATCTTAGCATATATTTCTAATCTCTTCTCCCACACAAAGAAAAATTTTGAGAGTATGAGCCTGAGATTCTTAGAAAACAAACTCTGCTTTGCAAAGAAATTTCACTTACTATTTCGTCTCCCTGGAAAAAGGAAGCTTATTTACTGCACAAAGCAGATTCAGAAATGTGTTCTAAAGAGAAGACTTTTATACAATTTCTAGCATCAGTAAACTCCAGCAGCATATAATTTAATGACTAACTAAACAAGTAAATAAACTACCAGAGGGCGCTCTTTCCATTTTCTCAGAAGGCAAGCAACCAACGAATACCTACCCTTTTGTAGAGAAAGGCAATCACACAGTACACTCTAAGACACAGATTTAAAAAAAAAATTGGGGTGGGGGATGCTTGTAATGAAATCTTGGCCAATTTGAACTTCAGAAAATGCTAACGTTTATTTTTAAATAAGAATGCCATATTTTTCTTTATTTCTGGACATGGATGATTCCTTGTTTGGCGCAAGGACAAACTGTGCCTTGGCTTCTGAGAACGACCACACAAAGCCTCCAAAAAGCTTACAAAACGGTTTGTAAAATAAAAGACTAAGGGCCGGCCGGGCCAGTGGCTCTAGCCTGTAGTCCTAGCACTTTGGGAGGTGGAGGTGGGAGGATCACTAGAGGCCAGGAGTTCCAGACCAACCTGAACAACAGAGCAAGACCCTATCTACAAAAATTAGAAAAATTAGCTGGGTGTGATGGTGTGTGCCTGTAGTCCCAGGTACTTGGAAGGATCCCTTGAGCCCAGAAGTTTGAGGTTGCACTGATCTATATCATCTAGCCCCAGGAACAGAATAAGACCTTATCTCTAAATAAGAAAAAAAGATCACCAAAACTGCACTGAGCAAAGTTTTACCGTTAGTAAAAACGATTAACAGAGGTTTCAATCTCATTCCAAAAGTTTAAAAGCAAAGCTATGGAAATTTACACATTCTATATATCCCTGCTCTAGCATTCAGTAAGACAAAAGAAACATACTCCTTTATTTGGGGCTTTACTCCAACATACATATCTTACAGTAACTTCTGGGCGTTCTCTGATCAGAAATTAGGCCATGTTCAATCGCCAGACTCCCTTATTTCTCAGAGGCTCCTTATGCACAAAGTAACTATGACATTAAAATTTGCAATGTAAGCATAATACTGGTTTTAAATATTTTGTTTCCAAATCAAACAAACACAACTTGCATATTATTTTTAATTTTAAAATTTGTTGTTCAGAACTTTAACCTGCCAAATTACTTTGCTAATTTTTTTTTTTTTTAATGACTCACCCAGGCTGGACTGGAACTCTTGGGCTCAAGGGATACTAACACCTCAGTAGTAGCTGGAACTACAGGCATGCACCACCATACTGGACTTTTTATTAATTTTTACAGCAATATTTTTAAAATTTATTCATTAAGATTAAGACACCAAGTCACAACTTTACCCCCAAACCTATTTTATAACTAACAAACCAAAATAAACCCCAGCGCAACCCAAACAGAAAGAATGAAAAAGGGTAAGAGAGTCTTTCAAACAGATTAACCTAACCAAAAGCAAAGTTCCTGGGAACTCTGGTAGTAAACTCCTTGTCATCAAATGAAGACCATGTTGTGCTGTAGCCAGGCACAAAGAGGGCAAAAGTAGTTTTTGAAGGCTTAGCTCTAAGGGCAGAAAACCAAAAGTGACCATTAGAACAAGGAGTTAATAACGGAAAGTGCTGAAAATAGCTAAGTTCGCACCAGCTCCAGTCGAGGGCGTCCACCTTTGCTAGATCAGAAACACCTCCTCCCCGGGAACAAAACCTGGCTAATGGACAGCCGCCCGGCTCCTCCCACCGCCTGCCCAGTCCCTGCGATACCGCCAGCCAGGTCCCCTCGCCCCGCCTCCAGGCTGGGGTTGGGCAGAACCTCTGGCAAAACAAGGAAGCCTCTGGGAGGTGGCAAGCAGCCAACCCAAACTGGATGGTTCCAGTTTAAGCTGGTTCGAGTCACAAACAAGCAGTTCCTAGCTTTCCCCACAACATTCAGACACTGGGGCTGCCCAGCGGTACACGGTGAGCTCTCCTCATTTGCTCTCAGAATTAAGTCTACCTGTTTGTCATTTCCATAGCAGTGGAATGTCTAAAATGAAAGCGTTCTCGCTAGAGCAAATATGGGTCGGCCTAGCACTTGTTTTAAAAATGGAACGCCTATTCTATACAGGACGCTCGCTGACAACACCTACATGTCTTCCGCCACCCCCCCAAAAAACCTTTATTACTAAAGTGCTGTATTTGACAACAAAGCAAAACCAGGAAGGAAATCGATCTGTTTATAGGTCTCCATAATGAGAGCTAAGCCCACCAGAACAATTAGTAAGCATTTTTCTATGTTCCATATTTAGCACAAAAAAGTCTTGGATGGCTAATATAACCCTCAAAGACAGAAGGTTGTGTGTATCTTATTGCACAGTAACAAACAAAGCAAACTATACAGCAGCCCCCAAAAAAGGAATGTGCTTCAGAAGTGTGGACTCTTCAGTGACCTCTACAGTCTGTCAGCGGCGAAAATGAGAATAAAAGGTTTTTTTCGGTGCACTTCTCTCCAAAGCACACACTGCTAAGCATTTATTCTATGCCCCTAAACAGCCCCAAAAGAGCATTAAGCAGGGAACGAGTAAATGCTTATGCTTTTGGAAAGTAATAGGTATTTAAGACAACTATTCAAAATAAGGCAAGACCTAATGTTTCTCAAGGACACACTAAATGGCTACCAATCTTTTTTTCCCCCAACAACCCCTCCCCCCTCTAAGTAATTAACATTTTAAAATAATTTAGATCCCAGTATTTCAAGGAGAGAGAATATATAATCATACAGAGTCAATAAAATCCCTCGTTGGCTTTTACCTGATTCCATCACAAATAACAGTTGTAAATTTCAAGATAGAAACTTCACTTGACAGTTGGAAAGGTCCAGAGCAATGAATATATTTTATGCATAATGCTGATTTTCAGCAAAACATTCTCCCTTTTGAAACTTCAGATAACTTCAACTATCCAAAAAAGCAAAAATGAAGCAGAACTAATAAAAGTCAAAGAATGGTTGTGAAAGCCAGAAATAAACAAGCTATTTGAAATGCAATACAGAGTATTTTACTTAGGCTTGAGAGTGTAAATATTTTCATTTTAAATGAAAATAAGGAACACAAAGTAAATTAATAAACATCTCTCCTAAGAACATTTATTATGCTTGACTTTGGCCTCTTTAATGAAAAGACCTCACTAAACCTTTACTGTTCCTCCTCAAAAATCCTCTGAATAATCCCAAAACATACACTTAGTTTGTTGTTATTCCCAATACCTAATCACTGATTTTCTTTCATATATTAGTATAATTTTCTTTTTTTAATTCATAAGCAATTTATGTTTTCAATAGTCTCTTAGCACAGTTACCTCTCCTTACACACTCAAAGAACAACAAAAATCCCAACATAAGTGATTTATCTCAAACTGACGTGTATAATCAGAGTAACCGTTGGTACTATGCAGCAAAACCAACCTTATAATTAATTTCTACTTTAACCCAATCCTATGTAGCTACAAACAGAATAGCCAGGAAAAAAAGATTACGGTTTCTAACTGCCAACATCCCAAACAAGGTTTAACTTCAGTTACATCGTTTTTTCTGAGATTAAAAGACACTTTTTTTTTTTTTTTTTTTGAAACACAGTCTCACTCTGTTGCCCGGGCTAGAGTGCCATGGCATCAACCTAGCTCACAGCAACCTCAAAAACCTGGGCTCAAGCAATCCTTCTGCCTCAGCCTCTCAAGTAGCTGGGACTACAGGCATGCGCCACCATGCCCAGCTAATTTTTTCTATATATTTTTAATTGTCTTGCTAATTTCTTTCTATTTTTTAGTAGAGACGGGATCTCGCTCTTGTTCAGCCTGGTTTCAAACTCCTGAACTCAAACCATCTGCCCACCTCCACCTCCTAAAGTGCTAAGATTACAGGAGTGAGCCACTGCACCTGGCCTAAAGGCACTAATTTTAATGATAGTGACTTTCCTCTGTTTTAAAAAAACCCAATAAATACAAACTATTTTGACCAGATAAAATTTATCTGAGAATAAGGAATCACAACACAACAAAAATAAAGTTTTATCTCTAACTGAATCCAGAAATTATTTGCCTATTTGTTATTACAGATAAAATAATTTTTGATAAAGTCAGATGTTTTTATGATGAAACACTGTAACATATCACAAAAACATTATTAATTCCTTTAAGAAACTTTTATTTCATATGTGTATTAAAACTGCTGCCGTTTCCAGCACATGATATGTATCATAGCCAATTGTATAGCCACATCATAAAATGAGCATTTCTTCTTCCCAATTAACACCTGAATAAGCATACTTATAATAAAAGAGAAATGGAAGGCACACTTTGTCACTTTGATACATGCCATTCCCAATGGTTTCCCTCACCTTTCAGTCAGCCTAATCCACATTCTTTCACCAAGCTACAAAATGATAGCATTTTGGACAATTTTCTACTTGAATTTGGAAGAAAATCCTCCCTCATAACTGAAATAAATGAACTACAAAATCTCCTCATGAAAACACAAAAGAATATTTGAATAAAACTTCCCCTCTAGCAAAGAAATTATAATGTTTAACATCTAGATTGTTCAAAATTTGCAGGTTTAGTCTTTATAGGAAAAAATGCTTCTTCTTACACTAGGAAATTTTGTGCTAATTTTTCTAGTTAAAAGGGTCAGATCTTTTTTATAACTGTTTATCTGTCATTATAATCCAGAATTCACTCAATATTCTAATTACTGTTTAACCATAAAAGAATCCTAATTATCTAACATTAGAAAAAAAAGTAGTAGGGTTGTAGACAACTTTTGACATATTAATAATTTTACTCAAAACATGCAAATTTCTTTTCTTTTCCTTTTTTTTTTTTTTTTGAGACAGAGTCTCACTCTTCTACCCGGGCTAGAGTGCCATGGCGTCAGCCTAGCTCACAGCAACCTCAAACTCCTAGGCTAAAGCAATCCTTCTGCCTCCTGAGTAGCTGGGACTACAGGCATGCACCACCATGCCGGGCTAATTTTTTCTATATATTTTTAGATGGCCAATTAATTTCTTTCTATTTTTTTTTTTAGCAGAGACGGGGTCTTGCTCTTGCTCAGGCTGGTTTCGAACTCCTGACCTCGAGCGATCCTCCCGCCTCGGCCTCCCAGAGTGCTAGGATTACAAGCATAAGCCACCGTGCTCGACCCAAAACATGCAATTTTAAAGAAATAAACATATAAGTTCTGCAAATAGTATCACCAGTAATAAATATTTTCATTTCCCTTTTAATAAAAAGTAACTTGTTCTAATTAGAGAATTCTAACATACTGGAGAAGAGAAGGGCACAAAGCATTCCATATCTTCACGTGGCATAAGAGCTGAAAAGTCCAATTGCTTTAAGTTCTACATGCCTTCCTTGTTACTTTAAGCAAACACCACAAAAGGCTCTTTCACCTGGCTGCTTCCCTGCCCAAGAACTGTGTGTGGATGTCTGTCTTTCCCTTTCTCCCCTGCTTCACGACCTCAAGCTTCTCCCTTGTATTTCCTTATGGCTTATGACTATTCAAAAGAAATCTTAGGGCCAGACATGGTAGCTCATGCCTGTAATTCTAGCACTCTGGGAGGCCAAGGCAGGAGGATCACTCAAGGTCAGGAGTTCGAGACCAGCCTGAACAAGAGCCAGACCCCATTTCTACTAAAAACAGAAAGAAAATTACCTGGACAACTAAAAATACATATTTATAAAATTAGCCAGGCATAGTGGCGCATGCCTGTAGTCCCAGCTACACAGGAGGCTGAGGCAGAAGGATTGCTTGAGCCCAGGAGTTTGAGGTTGCTGTGAGCTAGGCTGACTCCGTGGCACTCTAGCCCGGGCAACAGGGCCAGACTCTGTCTCAAAACAAAAAAAGACATCTTAATACTGTAACAACTATACAATGAATATTTTGAGAAAATTTAATCAAATATATTTTTTAAAAAGCAGCACGTTCTAGTTTTTCAAATGTATTTAAGAAGAAAGCTTGCTCTAAAATTCCAATTTCTTCAAACAGGTATCTTATCTAAAGCATAATCAAGGCCACATGGCTTACTGAAAGCCACAGACAATAGAAACAATGAGATGTCACCCACTACAGTTATTTTTATGTAGGTCTCTTTGCTTATTACTAAATTCATTTCAAGAATTTCTATTTAAATGTTTATTTTTATGATTAGAAAGAATAAAAGTCTGTAGTTACTTGACATATGAACTTGGTTCAAAGGAAAAGGCTTGACCAGAAGACAAAGTTTTAAGGAGACCAGAAAATGGGGCTACCTTTGATAAAGCCAGAAAGATGTACCTAGCCATAGACAACTAGATTAATGTAATTACATGTTAACTCTTAATTAGACACGTAGAATTTCTTTTCTGGATTAGCCATAGCCAGTATTTAATCCAAACTGGCTCTATTCCTTTCTCTATTCAATCTGCCATTAGGTGCACAAAAAAGGCATTACTTATTAAACAGGTGGCTGAATGTAAACTCCAGTTAACTTTAGCCTAAAAAGAAATTAGGGAAATTAGGGAATTTAAGGAAATAAACTGTTAGGGAAGAGGGATGGAATAAGAAAAGGTTTTGGATTATCCAAATCTCAATTCCTTTCCATTACTTTCCCATCCATTTTCCACCACATATTCAATAAATCTTTTATAGGGCTAACTGGAACTACAAAGGTGCCAGGGACCCTTTTTGGCAATCTGGTGAAGTCTATGAACCGCTTTTCAGAACAATGTTTTTAAATGCATAAAGTGAAATAAATTGGAATAAAAAGGAAATGAATTATATTGAAAGTTATTAAATGTTTAAACTTTTGTGCAGTAGTAATAAACGTCTTTATTAACATTAAATAACAAGACCTAACATTGGGATTAATAACTATCTTAATTTGAAAGTAACAATGAATATAAACTCAAATTTGAGATATCTGGGACTATAATATTTAAAATACCTGTGGATTTATATTGGTAACAAAGTAATTCATCATTAACACTACTGTTGCCTACTTTCATAATGGAAGGCAATACTTAATTTCAGTTACAGGTTAGAGAAAAGATGTTATTTTTTTTTCCCATCCAAGTTCAGAAACCTCCCTAAGCCAGTCCAATCATCTTTGACTGTGACCACTGGGAAACAAAGCTCAGTCAATATTACTTTAAGATATTAGGAAAGTTTATGAACTAATTTAACCTCAACAAATACTTCAGTTATTTTAGCCTACATTAAATTCTTACAACCTGATAGGAAAAAAACCCAATGATAGAGAATTATAGAAATAAAATACGTTCAACCTCAATAAAGAGATTTTAAAATAAATGCTTCTGTGAAATTCATACATTTAAAATGTTCTGTTGAAAGGGAAACTGGCTCAATAAATGGCCCTGACAGAGAAAGAAAGAGACCTACAGCAGCATGGGGCAGCACATGGGGCCTGAAGCCCCAGTTCTCACCAGTTAAATACTGTGAATGGTTTTGCAGAAACAGTAGATGTGTAATTTATAAGAACTTCACAACTAGACTGCCATTAATCCCATGTTTATTCATTTAAAATGCGCTGGTAGGAATCTGTTCACCAAAGCTGTAACAATTAAGGAGGATGGAGAGTGATTACTTTCCCAGTCAGTCATGGGAACAGAAACTTGTCTCTGTAGGTAAAACCAAGCTATATTTTGTCCACTATACAAGTGCTAATTTTACACATCTTTAAAGGACTTTCAGAAATGTCAGCTTCGCACTTGTAAAGTGTTAAGGATTACGAAAAAGAATTTATTTCTTTCAAAAGGAAACTGAACATTCTCAATTTACATACATGTGAAAATACTACACTTTGAATTCAATATAATTATAGAGGAAAAGAAGACAGCTAATGAAAGGAGGCTGAATCCAGGGATACTGGATAAGCTCTGAATACCAGAGGATTTTTATTTCTTGTGTGCTTGCTTCAATCACACTCTAGATTACCAAAACTTTTAGCTATCTACCTCAATTTTGCCTTATCCTTCATGTTAACTAAGAACTGTATTTCAACTATTTATTGAACATGTACTCTGAGAAAGGCAGTACAGTGGGTTCTATGGTATGCACTAAGACCACCTTCTCCTGTCCTTTTATTAAGTCATATCACCAAAGTTAATTGTTTTTCATAAATCAGCATAATCTGATTCTTAATATAATGTCTTTCTCATTTGTCCCAAGTTAGGCACTCTCACAGTCCAAGTTTTCCTTCTCCAAAGTATTAAGATAGATGGGGCTAAGTCACCAGTTGCCTTTCTAAAGCACAGATGTCAACAAGCTATCTCCATTTTAAAATCCTTTAACAGCCTATCTCTGCATATAGAATAAAATCCAAAATCATTAGCATGGTTAGATCATTCTAAATTATTTGTTATTACCAAAACATTCTTCCTCCTATTTGTATCTATTCAGGTTGTTCCTTCTGCCCGCTATGTTCCCTGTCTATCCTAAAACTCCTTTCTTCTTGTTGAAGTCCTACATATCCTTCAGAGCCCAACTAAATGCTGCCTCTAGTAGTCAAAATCATTCACTTTATGTTCCCCCACTGTTCTTTTTATGTATAAATACAAAAGCTGTCATTACATAGCTGCCACATTAGTAAAACCAGAGGGAATCAGTAAATTAATGAGGTTCAAGTAACCAACTAAAAGCAATCTGTAAATATGGTTGAAATCTGAGCCAGGCACGGTGGCCCACACCTATAATCCTAGCACTCTGGGAAGCCGAGGCAGGAGGATCACTTGAAGCCAGGAGTTCAAGACCAGCCTAAGCAACATAGCAAGACTCCCCACCCCGTGAAAAAATGAAAAAAAAAAAATTGGCCAGGTATGATGGCACACACCTGTAGTCTTGGGAGGCTGAGGCAAGAGGATTGCCCGAGCCCAGGAGTTGGAGGTTGCAGTGAGCTGTGATTGCACCACTGCACTGTGACCTGGACAAGAGAGCAAAACCCTGTCTCTTACAGAAAAGAATGAATCTGTTAGCTCTAGAAAATATAACTATTTGTGAAAGGAAACCAATTGTACTATAACCTCTCAGAAGAAAAAAAATATATTTTAATACAAGGAAGAAGCTACACAGACATAGGAAAGGGGGAAACAGCAAGAATCTGCCAATGATTCTTCCCTAAGCCCACAAGAAGAAGTTGCCTTCAACCAGCAGATTTCAGTGTTTCTTACCTCCTTATCAGATATGGTCCTACAGTGCAAATCAGAGGGAAGGAACACACTAGGAGCCCAAATCTAGGCCTGCACATTAAATTCCAAGTTTTTCAACCCTGGCAATAATTTAAATTTAAAACATTATCCAAGGCAAATTAAACTTGCCTGCTGGTCAGATGTGGCACTCCAAATCTCCAGGTTGCATCCTTTGGTATAAGTGGATAAATCTAGCCACCATAACTTAATATAATAATCATCAAAAGTCCTCTTGCTCACCAACTTTTTTTTGTTTGTTTTGTTTTTGAGACAGAGTCTCACTGTTTCCTGCTAGGGTAAGTGCTGTGGAGTCAGCCTAGCTCACAGCAACCTCAGGCTTCTGGGCTCAAGCAATCCTTCTGCCTCAGCCTCCCAAATAGCTGGGACTACAGGCATGCGCCACCATGCCCAGCTAATTTTTTCTATATATTTTTAGTTGTCCAGGTAATTTCTTTCTATCTTTAGTAGAGACGGGGTCTCGCTCTTGCTCAGGCTGGTCTCGAATTCCTGAACTCAAACGATCCACCCACCTCGGCCTCTCAGGTGCTAGGATTACAGGCGTGAGCCACCACGCCTGGCCTCACCAACTTTTTTATTGCAATTTAGTCCTCAGACAGTTTTCTAAGTGCATACTGCCCTTCTGGCAGTTATCTTTCTGACCGTAAATATTCAGAAGCATAGAGCTGCTTTTTCTTATTACATGAGCAGCGATTAGCTCCATCAAATTCATCAGATCACCTCTGGGCTCAAGCTTTTGGGCCCACAATTCTGAAAGACAGATTCCCAAATCACTGTAATTCTCACCAAAGTATATAATGCCATTCTGAAGGCCTTGCATCATTCTCCTCTAACTTTTACATCTCCACAACAGGTTGTCTTTTCAGTAAGTTTTGACCTAATGGAATGTAGCAGCACCATTAATGAGACAGGTTTGGGGAAAATGACTAAAACTTCAGTATTTTAGACAATTCTATGCAGGACAAAGTGAAACACAAAATTTTATAATCAGCTTATAGGGTTCAAATGAATTTCATCAATCATTTATACAGCATACCAAATGAAATCAAAAAAGTTAAAGGTTTTCATCCATGTCACAGAGCTGCAAAACTGAAGCCAGAAGCTAACTTTCCAGATTTCCTAAACTACGTGCTTGTTTCATTTTAATATGCAACATCTTACAAACTGTTTGTTCTATCTAGATAGGCAGATAGATACATAAAATATTTCATTATTTTGAATTAGAAGATTTAGAAAGCCTAAAAACAGCTATTCAATTACATGGCCATTGCTCTCCTTAAATTGATTTTAAGCAGGTAATACTGACAGAAAAATAATCTGAGCTTTTTAATCAGGTCAAAGAATTTGAATACTGTAAATTTAAAATAAACACCACCTAAATTTAAAACTAAGACATGTGAGATTAATAGGTTGAATAACAATAACTGGAAATGGGAAATGCCCAAAGACTATCATCATCTGAAGTAGTAATAATAGCTAGCAATTATTAATGGCAGTATTTACTTAACATATACTGGGCATTACGGTAAACACTCTACATGAAGTCTTCATTTTAATCTTCACAATGACTTTATGAAGGTCCTTATAAAAAATGAGAAAGCTGAGGCATAGAGAGCATAAGTAACTTATCCAAGATTACCAAAAGTAATTTATACCATCTACCTAGATCTGTGATTTCAAAACCCATATGCCTTGCTTGTAAGCTACGTTTCCTCATTAAGATTACCTTCAATTTATTATTTTCATTTTCCAGAATAAAACTTCCTTGTAAAATTCAAAACTAATGAAATGAGTTATCCAGCCACAGAGAACAAACAGCATAGTTACAACTTGCATTTTAAGAAAGCTTTTACACTTGAGTTTATAAACTGACTACCACTTTGATGTTGAAATTAGTTAAAACGTGTTAAGTTGATTTAGTCATTGATAATAAATGTCAACAATATATTTCACCAATACACATTTAACCAAACAGCTTTTACAAATGTTCAACCAAAATAATAGAGTTGGTATTACACACCTAAGAAATTAAAAACTTTAAAGAGATACCACATTTTCAGTGTCACAAGATTTGCCTGACACAGATCAAGTCACTGCTTCTCTTCTTTTTTTGCAATTTAATTTTTTAATATTAAGCATCTGGAGGATAAAACAACACTTGCAAATCACTTGGGTTCAAGTAATTGACAGAATGATCAATGGCCACATGCTAATCAACGTTTCTTTACTCTTTGCATATACGATCCAAGATTATTTTCTTTAAAAAAAAATTACTATGCTAAAATCATTACCACTGATTGCTAAGAATTTGTTTAACAGCTCGTCTGTTATAACAAAAGGCTGTTAACCTACCTGTCACTGCTGGTACTACTGCTGCTGCTGATTGAATCACTACTGGAGGATCTACTTCTAGAGCCGCTGCCGCTAGGGGACCTTGTGGGTCTAGACGCTTGGCTAGCCAGTCTCTGAGGAGACTGATTTCTAGACTGGGATGAATGTGGTGAACGACTCCTGCTGTGCTGGTAATTCCGCTCTGGCCTTCTGCCTCGTACCTCCCGGGTAATATCATCCCTGTAGATATCCCTGTGTACCACACTGGGCAGTGTAAACTGCTCCCGAGCCCTAGGTTCGTATCGGGGGTCATGAGCATCAAAGCGGTTTGGACTTCGACTCCGAGAAGTATAATAGAGCCCATGTTGTAAAGTCCGCTCTCGAGGATCTCTATAGTAATCCTGATCGTAATGTCTTGTCCGATCAAATGCTCCCGTCCCCCGTTCATGGTGTCCATAGGCACTATGTTCATAAGCACGCTCCCTGTTATCTGAAGCCCTGCATTTAGGAGGGGGGAAAAATATTTAATCAGAAAGGAGCAAGCAAAACTAAAAGCAAGTCATGCAAACACATTCACTTCAGCACTGTCTTTGTCTTTGCAACTGGTCATTTTCTAAACAGCATTAACCTACTTACTAAGCAAACACTAACAAGCTTAACATTTTACTTGACTCCAAAAATTATTTTCACAGCTGAGCAATCACTGTGTTAAATGTATACTGGGCTTTCATGACTAGTGTTCTGCAGGTCAGTTGCTCATTTTATTAGGGATTTTCTGACTCATGAAGAAATATGCATATACTATATCCTTTTCATTTTAAGTTTAATGGAACAAGAAGAGACTCTCATTTTAATATTAAAGTTTTTTATACTTTCATCTGATTAAAATATATACCAAACTTTTATTTACTCACAAATTTACTTTAGGCCACATTTCCACACTACATTTCAACATAGACATGAAAGCCCTACTGCAGTGCATGTCCCAAAGTAGGAAGGACTTTCAAGGAAGCCCAGAAAAAAACCCGTAAGTATAACTTTTTCTCATTAACTTTTGACTGCTTAGGTAATTATAAAAAATTACTAGACTACATAGACTACACAGCAGTGCCCAGTTACATTTAATAATAAAAATGAAATCATTAAAAAAATCAATATTGGGTCACCACATTCTATTCTATGTAAATTTAACTAACAACAGTAGTTATTTTCTCTCCTTGTGCTATCAAATTCCACATAAATTTTAAAACATCCATTCCATGATTCAATTTGATAATGAATGTACTTAACAATTAGAGGAAACGTGTTCTCTTAGCTTCAAGCTACGTTCAAGTTGCCTGTGATGAAATTAGGCAATGTTGGGAAAATAAGATATTCTAAAGTCGCTTAACTTAATTTAAAAAATACTTTAGTAGGGTGTGAATATTTTTTCAACCTAAGAATATAAAAGTATTGCATGTACAATTACATGCATGCAATTATGCATTAATATTAAAAGCTAATTCTAGGCCAGGCTCAGTGAGTCACGCCTGTAATCCTAGCACTCCGGGAGGCCAAGGCAGAAGGATTGCTTGAGCCCAGGAGTCTTAGGTTGCTGTGAGCTGGACTGACACCATGGCACTTGGACTGACACCACGGCACTCTAGCCCAGGCAACAGAGTGAGACTTTGCCTCAAAAAATAAAAAATAAAAGAAATAAATAAATGAAATTAATTGTAATCCTATAAAGAAATCATAAGTTCTCTATTTTTGTAGGGAACTAGAACTCAGCTCCTGAGTTCCTAAAAGACCATTTTACTTCAGTTTATCTTCAACCCATCTTTTGATCTTCTATCAAAAGGGATTAAGGAATCAGGAAAGATAAAAAATTAGAATCTTGGCCAGGCGCGGTGGCTCACGCCTACAACCCTAGCACTCTAGGAGGCCAAGGTGGAAGGATCACTCAAGATCAGGAGTTCGAAACCAGCTTGACCAAGAGCGAAACCCCATCTCTACTCAAAATAGAAAGAAATTAATTGGCCAACTAAAAATATATAGAAAAAATCAGCCAGGCATGGTGGCACATGCCTGTACTCCCAGCTACCCCAGGAGGCTGAGGCAGAGGGATCATTTGAACCCAGGAGTTTGAGGTTGCTGTGAGCTAGGCTGACGCCAAGGCACTCTAGCTCGGGCAAGATTGTGAGACTCTGTCTCAAAAAAAAAAAAAAAAAAAAGAATGTTTTTTTTTTAGAGCAACCTGAAGTACTAGCTCCAAGAACTGAGGTTTGACTAGCAGGCCCTATCCTATAGGATGCAAGTGATGCCACATTTGGAAATTGTGAGGTGGTTCACTGCC
>CAUYRT010075350.1:0-24210 GCA_963574885.1 Lepilemur ruficaudatus
AGGCAAATGTAACTCCAGACACTTATCTCTGTACACACAGAGTATAACAGAGATACATCAACAAACATCTACCTTTATAGAAAATGATCATCTCCTTGGCCGGGAGTGGTGGCTCACGCCTGTAATCCTAGCACTCTGGGACGCCGAGGCGGGTGGATCGCTCAAGGTCAGGAGTTCGAGACCAGCCTGAGCAAGAGCGAGACCCCATCTCTATTAAGAATACAAAGAAATTAATTGGCCAACTAAAAATATATGTAAAAAATTAGCCGGGCATGGTGGCGCATGCCTGTGGTCCCAGCTACTCGGGAGGCTGAGGCAGAAGGATCGCTTGAGCCCAGGAGTTTGAAGTTGCTGTGAGCCAGGCTGACGCCACGGCACTCTAGCCTGGGCAACAGAGTGAGACTCTGTCTCAAAAAAAAAAAAAAAAAAAAAAAGATTAAAAAAACAAATTGTTTATTTTTAGGGCAAAGTTTATTTCTGATGAGCAAATTTCTCCTGAATATGAGAGGAAGGAAGTTCATCAAGGAAGCAGAAATGTTGTTGAACTTCACAAGGGGAAAAAATCTAAGCCATGTCTTTCCTCTTTCCCCCTATTAAAAAAAATAAATAATAACGTTTTCTTAACTACCTTATTTTTTGGCACACAAAGAACACTCTCCGTTTCTTTTCTTTTCATTCTGTGAGTTAGTTGACAGGACCTCCAGGTAAAAGAAATGTTTTTAATAAAATATATTCCCTCACACAGTGTGGCGTAGAAGGTAGCTGAGCAAGAATAAAGATGTTATTGCCGGCTCCTCTGAGACATAGACAATGTTCACTTTAATCTATTCGATTCTCCCTGAATTGCTGATTGTGGCTCTTTTCTCTCCAAGGCACGAAAGGGGAGCGTAATATATTTATATATGTACATATGCAGGATATACAGCCTGTATTAGGCATGCCCCTTGGCTTTCTTCGTTACCTCTCTCTGTTTCTGCCTTTCTTCTCACTGTGAGCTGAAAAATGGAAGCAATTTGCTGGAGCTGTTCCTAAAGCTCTCCCACCCGGCACCTCGACTTTTATAATTGCCGTGATATTTCACTCAAGCCCGCTGAAACGAGTGAAAACTGTTAGTGGGCTGTAGAGCGAGGGTGCTGATATGCTGATGTGTCCTGTGCTGCAACCCATAAATATGTGTGCTGCATTTCTCCTCGGACACAGAAGAATCTCTTGGCCATGCAGGGATTGGTAGCTTTGGTCATATGATCCCCCGTTTCCCCTGAGACCTGAGACTTTAATTGTCATTGTTTAAATTACTCTCGAGACAAAGCATCTTGAGAGGTAAGCCTTCTGCTTACCTTCTCCTCCTCTGCTCTGCACAGAAATCCACATTGCATGCAAGGATACTTTGGCCCCTGTTATAAAAATTAAGCATCCAAATAAACTAGCAATTTTAGCATAATAAGTTTGATCCCTATGTTTTTAATGTTATGGTTAAATCCCTTTGCTTCTCTGAGCAATATCTGAATTGGTGGTTGGATTCGAATTCCAGAGTGTTTCTCATCTCATTGCTTGTCCTGACTTATGGTCACTCCACAGCCCTTACTGACACACCTTTTCCCAAGACAGATTTACTTTCTTCCAACTTCCAGAAGGTTGATTCCCTTCACAGTTTAATTAATACAATGACAGCTTCCCCCAGTTGCATTTTAGTTCATAAATCAATCATTACTTCATGTCACTCTATTATATGTAAATATATTAAATCAAAAAGATTAAATTACCTCTCTGTCATTTATAGTGTTGTTCACATGAAAACTAGAATCAACGACCACAGGTCAATGCAATGTGCCTTCATCAGCCCCAACCTAAGTCATTCTTCAAATCTCCTTTTGTAGCTCCTGGTATTTTGCTATATTTCATGTCTCTAGGTCTCAAAAAGGTTCCAGATGTATTCATCCACTATTTTATGTTGCATGTTCTTTGGTTAGATAATGATGAACTGACAATCATTATAAAAACTTTGAAGCACTATGTTCACTTTCAGGTGAATATGTGAAGCCATTTTCAAATCATTTGTACTAGTTCAATGTCAGATGGTTCCATTCATTCATTCCATTATTGACAGGCACCTTACGGGGCACAGAGGACAAGACAGAGATAACTAAGATATGGCTCCTGCTTTCAGAAAGACTAGAGTCTGAGAGAGCAGAGCAGCCGCATGCACTAGTGGATACACCCCCTTCCTTGCTAGCTTGTTGGGCATCAAGCTTCTCCGTTACCCCTGGCTTGAGGAATAGTCAAGTCCTGCCATCATTCCTATATTCTCAAGAGCGTGCCTTTCGGCTGGGCGCGGTGGCTCCCGCCTGTAATCCTAGCACTCTGGGAGGCTGAGGCTGGAGGATTGCTCCAGGTCAGGAGTTCAAAACCAGCCTTAGCAAGAGCGAGACCCTGTCTCTACTAAGAACAGAACGAAACTAATTGGCCAACTAAAAATATATATAGAAAAAATTAGCCGGGCATGGTGGCACATGCCTGTAGTCCTAGCTACTCAGGAGGCTGAGGCAGAAGGATTGCTTGAGCCCAGGAGTTTGAGGTTGCTGTGAGCTAGGCTGACACCATGGCACTCTAGCAGGGGCAACAGAGTAAGACTCTGTCTCAGAAAAAAAAAAAAAAAAAGAGTGTTCCTTTCGAGGTCTTTGACCTGCAGACTGGTTGTTCAGGATGCACGTGTTAGCGGAAGCCCTAAGACGAATCTAACAAAATGAGGACATTTACTTCTGCTTCCAAATGTGTGGGACCTGCACCTGAGGGCGTGGTCATCAGTGTAACAAACAAAAAAGCAAAAGGCACAACTTCCACGTACAAGTGCCCAGTAGGAAAACCTATACACTATTTATTGCCTTCCAAACTATGCTCCTGTGTGTAATAAACTTCTAACGCTATCAACAAGAGATTTAAGAAAAATTATATACATTTGATCTTTATGACATTAAAATGTCTGTTCTTTGGCATTTTATATTCTGATTGGAATAAAAAGAATATTACTTGAAAAATATTGTGTGTTTCCTTTGTAATTTATATAATATAGACAGCATAAGCTTCATATACTTAAAGACATTTATTATACATAGCATACCTTATTTCATTTACTAAGGTTCACTCTTTAAAATGATTTAACCTAGGTTTTATTCACATTAGCTTTTTATAACCATATTTTCTATTTGTTTTTTAGTTTTGTTTCACAGTTGAAGTTTAGCTTTGACATGATCTTTTATATCTCCCCTCTCATTTCTCGGTTTTCAGTTAATAAAGCAGAGGGCATTTCCAAAACAAAGCAAAAAGACTATCTACCTTATGTAACGTAGTGGGACATACTTATGAATGTAGATTACACTGAGAGATTTCAGTACATAATAGAAAGTGCATGGGCTTTGAAGTAAAGCAAATTTGATTTCAAGCTTGTTTTGTCCACTTCCTGGCTGTGTGGTCTAAGGCGTTTACTAGCCCTCTGATTTTCAGTTTCTTCATCTCTAAGGAAGTATGGCAATAGCTACTTTATAGATTTATTATGAGGATTAACTTAGATATTATATACAAAATGTGATGGAGTACGGTAGAGACATGGTAAATGGTATTCCTTAAAGAAAAGAAACTCAACCAGCATATTAAAATCAGGATAGAGACAGAGCAAACATCATTTTCAAAGCTTTTGTCAAGAACAGTCTGACAAGTTAGATCTTTCTAGAACTATATCCAAGGTGAGTACTAAAAACACATTGCTCTATCTGGGGACTTGCTTCTGATCCAGCAACTTCCCAACTTAATTATTTTTAGTTTAGAACAATTAAAAATAATGTTTTTAGGAAAAAAAGCCTACTTACAAAAAGGGAAAAGGAGAAAGAGAAAGAGAAAAAGAAGGAAAATGTGAAGATAAAGACAATGATACCCACCATAAGATTAATCACAAAAATAAAAATGTTTTAGTGGAGAGGTTCTTTGGCAAATGTATTTTTTATAGTTTTTTTAATCTTAAGATTGTCCCTCCAGCAACATCTATATTAAGAAGGAACTGCCACTAATTTCTTTGCTATGATCCAAAATTGGGACAAAACAAAGTTCACAAATAAAATGTCATTCTGAGAGTGAACAGTGGCTCATCTGACAAGAAATATTAATTACATCATTTTGATACTAACCAGGATTTCTCAGGATGGTGTTTCAGTTTTTGCATTTTTTAAAGGTCTTTTGCCTCCAGAATTGAAATGTCTTAAATGTTTTTGTTAAAATTATAAGTAACGTATTCTCATTAAACAGCTATAAACGAGAGCTGTATGTGGTGGTGCACACCTGTAGTCCCAGCTACTTGGCAGGCTGAGGCAGGAGAGTCCTTTGAGAACAGGAGGGTCCCTTGAAACCAGGAGTTAGAGTGCAGCCTGGGCAACATAGTAAAACTCTGTCTCTAAAACAAGCAAACAAACAAAAAACTACACATATTTGTTCTTGTAATAAAAATCACATTATATATGTTGTTATAAGACCATATATTTCCACCTAGTATGTTGCAGGCAGCTTTCCATGCCCATCCGCATAGATGTACCTCATTTTTTGTACTGGCTTCATAGTGTTCCACTATGTAGAGTTTTTTTTTGTTTTTTTTTTTTGTTTTTTTTTTTTTTTGAGACAGAGTCTCACTCTGTTGCCCGGGCTAGAGTGCCTTAGTGTCAGCCTAGCTCACAGCAACCTCAAACTACTGGGCTCAAGCGATCCTTCTGCCTCAGCCTCCCGAGTAGCTGGGACTACAGGCATGCGCTACCATGCCCAGCTAATTTTTCCTATATATTTTTAGTTGTCCAGCTAATTTCTTTCTATTTTTTTAGTAGAGACAGGGGTCTCGCTCTTGCTCAGACTGGTCTGAAACTCTTGAGCTCAAACAATCCTCCCACCTCGGCCTCCCAGCATGTTAGGATTACAGGCATGAGTTACTCACGAGTTTTTACAATTATTTAACCAGTTCCCCTCAGTGATCATTTAAGTATTTTCCTGATTTTAGTATTGTGCCAGTTTCCTAGAGCTACCAGAACAAAATAGCCAAACTGGGTGGCTTAAAACAGCAAAAATCTATTCAATCTGGAGGTCAGAAGTCCAAAATCAAGGCGTCGGCAGGGTTATGCCACGTCTGAAGGCTCTAGGGGAGGATCCCTCCTTGCCTATTTTTACTTTCTAGTGGTTGCCCTGGTTCTTGGTGTTCCTTGGCTTTTAGACACATCACTCCACTCTTTGTCTCTGTCTTTCCACGACCTTCTTCCCTTTTGTGCCTGTGTCTCTTCTCCTCTTCTTCTAGGAACAACAATCATACTGGAATAAGGACCCACCCTGCTCGGGATGACTCATCTTAACTAACTGCATCCGAATGACCCTGTTTCCAGATCAGTCCGCATTCTGAGGTTCTGGGAAGGACGTGAGTTTGAGGGGGACACCATTCAACCAAATGCAAGTACAGTCGTCCCTCGGTATCCATGGGAGACTCGCTCCAGGACCCATCAAATACCAAAATCCAAGCATATGCAAGTCTCTGCAGGGGGCCCTGAAGAACCTGCAGAGATGAAAAGTGAGTCCTTGGCAAACGCAGGTTTTGCATTCCCTCAATGTGTCTTTTCCACAGCGTTTGCTTGTGGATGCAAAACCGCCCAGGATGAGGGCTGACTTTATCTGGTTTTTAAAAATCCACATTGAAATGGACCTCACAGTTCAAACCCCTGTTGTTCAAGGGTCAGCTGCATTGTAAATAAAGTTCCAAAACACATGTAATATCCAAGCTTATCTGACTAGTTCCTAAAAATTAAATTGATAGATTAAAGTGTATGATAGTTTCAAGGCTTGTAATTCTTATTTCCAGACTTTTCTCCTGAAACGTTACATTCCCGCAAGAGTAGTGTGCCTGTGTTTCCCACTTGCTTGTCAACGCTGGGCAGTGTGATGTTTGCTAAGCTGCTAGATTAAAAAAAGATATCTCATTGTTTTATTTTGAGTTATTTTGATTACGCATAGGTTGAGCAGTATAAAAAAAAAAACAACAGATTTATGGTCATTTGTATTCTTTTATGACTTAAACATTTTGGTTCTTTGCCGTTATTCTATTGCGGTATTTTTATTTTTCTTAATGTTTTTTTAAAACGCTTTTTACATATTAAAAGGATTAAGCCTTTGTCTGTCTTCTATGTTGCAGAAATATTTTCCGTGTTTTCACATTTTCTAATACCTTCATTTTTGCCTCAGTTGTTTTTAGTTTTTATAAAATCAAATATGCTGGTCTTTCCTTTACGACTCCCTTTCCCTAAAATTATAACAATTCTCTCCTCACAGATTTTACGGGAGATTTTGTGCGATTTTTGGCAAAAACATCCAGTTCCTTTTCAAGCCCTGCTTTCCTTGTTTTGAATTCTGGGCTGTTCCTGAATGGTTACTCCTCCTTTCTGTCCCTGGTGACTGGCGTCTCTTAGGAATTCTTCGAAGGTTCTGGCCCATTGATGTGCCTACACTCTGCTTTCCAGGGTGTTGTAGATTTTTTCTCCTTTATTTTCCTATGTCTTCTGTCATTGTCATGGAGTTTGGGGAAAGATTTGGGGCTTATCACAGGCTCACTTGCCATCCAATAAACAGAGGCCAATACTCTTTAAATAGTAGGTATTAGAAAATGCTTGTTGACTAGGACAATAGACTCATACGGGAGTGGTAGACTACATATGTTCCAAAAGAACTAAACAAATTCTTCTCTTTCTATTTGCAGTTTTGAAACTGCCTGAGGCCTTATAAATCTAGACTCTTCTTTAAAAATAAAACATAAACTAAATAAACACTTAGAATTCTGATTAAGGCAATATTACAGGTTTTCAGCTGGGGAAATAAGCTTCCATTTAGTATTTAAAATGATAGTCGGTTTCTCACAAAGTACGCTTGTTCCCTGTCCCCCCCTACCCTCCACCCTACTAACAGTAGTTAGCTGCCTACCAAAATGCTACTGTCATTTGCTTTCAATATAAACTGGCTTAACCACCCTGTAGCCCACAGTCAGAGGGTTCACAGCTTAACCTAAGCAATTCCTGCTTTTACTTTAATTGCAGATCTGATTATGTCGTACTCTGCTTCACCCTTTAATGGCCCCCTACTGATCTTAGGCTGAGGAGCAAATACCAGGATGTGGCCTGCAAGAGACTTCAGGAGAAGGTTTCTGCTTATTTCTTTGGCTTTCAAAGCTCCCAACCCACTGACCTTTCAGTTTTTGACCCAGTCTGCTTCAAAACCTTTAAGCATGTGGTTCCTTATACTTCGGATATTTTTCTCCTTAGTGTTGAGCTTCATGTAGATAATTCCCATGCATTCTTTAGGGATCTTTGGGATCTTTTTCTGGAAACTCCTCCTGGGAAACATTGCCAGATGCCCCACAGCTAGGTTAGATTGCTCTTTGCTTACAGGTACACCTCTTCCTATTGAACTCCATAGTGTTTATCAAAAACATAAAAATAACTATTTAAATGCCAGCATATGAATTCCATGAAAGCAGAAAACATTTGCTATTGTAAATTTAGTCTACAAAAAATGCCTAGCAGATAGTAGAAATTTATTTATTTTTGAATGAATGAGAGTAATCTGGGTAATCAAAGTGGTTGTATATGGTGCCTAGGAGAGTGAACTTGAGTGTGGAACAATTAATTGTGTCAACCAGACATTC
Organism: Lepilemur ruficaudatus; assembly: GCA_963574885.1. Classification (NCBI taxonomy): domain Eukaryota; kingdom Metazoa; phylum Chordata; class Mammalia; order Primates; family Lepilemuridae; genus Lepilemur; species Lepilemur ruficaudatus. Next base: position 7,712 of record CAUYRT010075350.1, read on the forward strand.
TATTTAGTTCAGCAATCATCAAGAAATGCTCTTTTCTCCATGTCTCTCCAAAAAGACTTGCACTGGAATATTCCATATGTCCAAACAAATAAAAGTAAAAATAAACAGTCCTCCCCCAATATTTATGCTTCTGTTTTCTCCATGGATGCATCTTCATTTCAGTCTGAGTTCCATATTTATACACGTTATTTATTTTGTAATTTGTGACTTCTTTAAAAAGCTTTCATACCTTGTAGGTAGCATGTCTGGGAGGTCCTCCTGTTGCCTTCCTGCTGTCTGTGCCTGTGACATTATGGCACAGCCACGCTGCTTTCTGTGTAAATGTGAACAGGTCACAAGGTAAGCAAGAAAAGAAAATCAAATTTCAAAATGATTATAAATGATAGTCTTTCTTAAAGCACTAACTCGTAACATAGAAAGGCTTCACAAAAAGGAACTTCACCTTATGCATGTTCTTCTTTATGTTTGCACAAATATTATGTGTCTTAAGAAGGCATGTTTTGAATTTTTCCACGTACTTTTCATTCTCTCTCTACATTTTTTTTTTAAATAGGATACCATGGCCATGGTGATGATAATTCAGTAACGTGCTTGAGCCTGCTCAAGAGCCAACTGTTAATTTTTATGAATTTTGAGAGCCTGTTGACATTAAGTTAGTAACTTGATGTTGGCCAAGGTGGGAACATTTCACCAAGAAAACAGACAAATGCTACAATCTGGGACTCCTCCGATCTCCCCTGGAGAGCCGGTGGTCACGCCTTTACCAGCACTCCGTTGACTACTGTAAGAAAAGCTCCATCTTCAGCAGGATATATATGTGCTCCTCCGCACCAGAGTGTCAAAAAGCGACATCAGTACCTGCAGAGTTCCTTTGCCCACATTTGTGCTGTTCTAAATAAGTTTTCATTTCAGCTGTATCTTTCACTTTCTGGCCATGCATGAAACTAAATTATTTCTTAAACAGGCATCTCAGGAAATCACAATTAACCTAATTTTTATTAAAAGTTGAATACAGAAACGTGGGGGAAGCTACAGAAGACCCTTGGGTCCTAATCCTGGCCCCAGCCCTTCCTAGGTGTACCACCTGGAGCAAGTTACTCACCTCTTTGTGCCTCAGTTTCCTCATTTCTAAAATGAGAATAGCAGCATTCCTTATTTTGTCAGACTTTGCAAAAAGGAAGTGAAGTTATATACATGAGATCACATATATGTGAGTTAGAATGGGGTTTAGCACATTTTGAGCGCATTTAAGGTAGGCCAGTGTGAGATATAGTATTTGGTAGGTTAGGCATATTAAATGGATTTTAGATTTATCATACTTCCAACTTGTGATGGGATTATTGGGATGTAACCCCCCCATAAGCGAAAGAGCATTTGTATTATTATTCCATTTTTTTTCTTTTGAAATAATTCTAGGCCTACAGAAAAGTTGCAGAAATAGAGAGTCCCTGCGTATGTTTCACCCGGCTTCTCCTAACGTCAACACCTTGCGTGATTAGGGTTTACTTACTGAAACCGGGAAATTAGCACTGATACATTACCACTGACTAATCTACAGGCTGTGCTCCGATTTGGGCAGTTTCCTCAGGAAGGCTCCTTGTTTTTGCTCTGTGGTCCCTCACTGCACTGAGTTGTCAAATCTCCTCACTCTCCTCTGATCTGTTAAGGTTCCATAGTCCTCCTCTGTCTCATGTGACCTTGACTCTTTGGTCAGTTATTTGTAGAAAGTCCCTCAATTGAAGTTTGTTTGATGATTTTTTTTATGATTAGATTGAGGTTGTACATTTTTGGGAAGACAGCCGCAGAGGCATTCTCGTGTCCTCTTCAGGGCATCATTCCGTGGGGTATACAAGGTGGTCGAGGTGTGTCTCATTACTGGTGACACTAACCCCATTGAGGGATTAAGATCTGTCTCCACCTTAAGGTTAGCATTTTTCCCCTTTGAAATTAGAAACTATCTTGTGGGCAGGTACTTCAAGAGAATGTATATATTCTGTTTTTCATAATTTTTTCATCAACTAATTTTTTTATTATTAATATTTTCTTCTTTCCTTTCTTGCTTCTTAATTCTTTCTGAAAAGTATAGATATTTTACAACAGCTATACCAGCTGGTGCTTTTATGTATCCTAGTAATTAAAAAAAATGACTTTAAAAAATCCCTCTCTCAAACACATGAATATTTTAGCGCTGAGCAGTTGATCAGAGATGGGATCAGAGATACTGGTGCCTAGAAATCTTAGTTGAGCCGTATCTCAGAAATGGCCAATAGAAGAGTGCTTTCCTGGCCACAGGTGTTAGCAAAATATTCTCCACTTCAATTAGATGCCAGCATCTAGGAGTGAAGGAATGCATTTTCATCCTTCCTTCCCTGGGGAGATGCTTTCCATTCATTGCCCCAAAACTGTAGTAGAGTCAGCCTTCCTGGGCATTCCATGGCTATACAAACCTGCTTATTAAATAAATCCTTTGATGTTTCAGGCACAAAATGCAGAACTAAAGTTACCAATAAAATGTTCAGTGAAAGTTTTAGAAAAGTCTATGTGACCATCTACATAGGACAATGACGGAAACATTTGGAGCCAGAGTGTGTAACATTATTGAGGAGAGAATAACTGTCTATCCGTTTATAAATTTCTTTTCAACATAACCAATATCCATGGACTCTACTTGAGCATCCTAATTCACGTAAACATAAACCAATGTGGCATCAACTCAGTTGGTGGCCTCATGGTTCTGCTTTCTAATGGTTTGGTGGTTTCCATTGTCTTCTCTCTGTAATTAGATAAGTAAAAAACACTCCTATTGAAATGCTGGTGGCTGGATTCATACATATTATCTTCTGGACACTACAATAATTAAGACATCATCTGTCTCAGTTTAAATACTGTGCAGTTTGTATACAGAAAACTCTGGAATTATCTGTTATTCTTTGAACTAAGAGGGTGAGTTAAACACATCCATGCCAAAATGAAACACTGATGTCCAAAATGAACAAATATTTTGGTAAACTATGAGCCATCCGTTTGAATTCGTACCCATCACCCATTCCAAGGTGGAGGAAAGGGATCTATCTAATGACAGAATATTTCTAACCTCAAGGTCCTGGCGGAAGTAGGAAGAGTGAGGTGTTAACAGAAGGACAGAAATACTAGAAGAAAGGCTTCCACATCTCATCCCATGTCTAGCCTAGGGTCACAAGCCAATACTAAAAGATTTTGTATGTTTAACATCAGGCAAAATTTTCAACATAAAAGGAGTTTGAAGAATAATTTTCATTCTCTTTACCAGAGATACAAGCAGACACGCATGCACACACATGTGTACATTTCACATGAACTTTAGAACACAGAAGCCCAGAAGGAGGACTAAAGAGATAAAACAAGAATCTCCTAGATGCAGTGCGTTCTTATGGATAAGATTTCTGGCCAAATTCTGCAGCCCTGAAAGGGTTAGCATGTTTGGGGACGATTCCAGGAAATGCGTAAACTTGAGATCCTCTGTTCTGCTTTCTACCTCCAAACTTCCGAACGCTCACAGGTCTCCTTCCATCACTAATCAGAACAAGGGCTCCTTTTTGTCCCACAATAATCTTCCCATTACGAGGTAACCAATTAAAAGTGAAAAATTGTGCTTCAACTGTGAAAAGGTTCCAGATTCTAAAGAAGATAAACCGGAACGAAAGGCCTCTTTTGTTCATTTTGCTTTTCTCTGGGAATGCTACCTTTAAGGGTTGCAAGAATATAGCACGCAATTATTCTAAAAGGGTATGCTTTGAGATTTTTTTATTCATTTTCATCTTCCTTGTATTATGAAAGTGATGCTTCGTTTTAAGGCTTTCAGACAACCAGCTTAATTTTCATATTGATTCATTCAGGGACAAAACAAAACTTTGTATAAACTGAATGGAAAATGACTCTTTTGTGGCGGAGAATCTGTGCTTGCATTTAATTATAATGCATGGAAGTGTTCCTTACTAATTAAACATTTAAATGAAGAGGGGGTATAAATAGAAATTTAAAAAAGAGAGTGAGCATGACAGAGTTCATCCATCCCAAGATGAAGGTCCTCATCAGTTCTTATTTTCTACCACACCAAAAGCTGACGGGATTGGCAACGGTTTTAAAAGTGTGTCTGCACATTTAGGGGAAAATTTTACAGTGTACATAATCATTGCTAAATTAGGAATATTCTTCACTTACACAGACTTATCAAGGAGGGGTCTTAAAGTGCTTTATTATCTAATTAAATCTCACAACATGCTGCAATTTTATTAATACATAAAATGAGGTACAGTACAATCGAGTGTCTGGCTTTATTATATATGATGAGTAAAGGGATGAGAATATAAATTTGATTTTGAAAATAGAACACGTCGGCCACTGGACTATCTAGACTGCTACAATGTCAGGGAACACGTATTTCTGTTTATTAGAAAATTTTGGTAAAACATAGAAGTCTCTTTATGTAAAGACACTCATTTTTCACACTTATAAAAATAAGAAGTAGCAGCCTTATCTTACTGAGTGGTTTTGTTCATTATGTGCTGTGAGACCTTATTTCTTCCTGTCTTTCTCTTCTCTTTGTCCTGCTTTTAATCCCAAACACATCTTCTTGAGCCGGAGAGGACAGTCTGCATCTGGTTAACACAGTGATTTGTGTTTTGCTTTAGGAGAGAATGGCATATAATCTCTTTTTATTTCTTTAGCACCGTTATTCCATCTCAACAGTTCTGCAACACCTTGGTTTCATGCTCATCCTTTTATTTGCTGTAGAACCCAGCATGGTACCATGGACATGGGCGCTGTTGAGTAGATATTTACTGCCCAGAATGGTCACATGGAAATACACGCTGTAGGAACATACTAAGAACTGATAGAGCAGAATAAAATCCAGAAAAATTATACACATATATGAAGATATTTAATAAAACCTCAGTGGTTTAAAATAATAGACGTTCATTATTGTTCATGAATGTGCAAGCCAGTTGGGCAGTTCTTCTGGTCACGGCTGGGCTCTCTTGCATATTTGAGGGTTGGCTAGCTGGAAACTGGTTTAAAGTAGCCCAGGCTGGGGAGCGGAGGGTCTTCTCTATATGACCTCTCACACTCTTAACTGGCTAATCCAGGCTTGTCGAGAAAAAGAGAGAGCAGAAGCATGCCTGGCTTTCTGAGATTGGCACACTGTTACTTCTGCTGTACTCCTGGCCAGAGCAAAAAGGCCACTCCAGAACAAAGGAGGAAAAATACAGTTCAGCTCTTGATGGAAGGTGAAGGACGTGGATGCAGGAGGACCCTGAATTAAAAGCCTCAGGGTACTCACTCTGCCACAGTGTGGGAGCACACAAATTGGCATTTCAAATCAGTATAGGGAGAATTGTGTATATAGTGGAGGAAAACAACTAAGTTTAAACTCAAATAAATTAAACTGCAAGTATAATTTTAAAAAAGTAGGATATTATCTTTATAAACTTGAGATTCAGAAGGCTTTCTTAAGAAAGATACAAATATTAAAATTTATACTGGGAAGAAAAACAGTGTTGCTACGTAAAGAGTTAAAGCATCTATAAAAATATATGACAGCATTAAAAAAAGTTAAAAGACAAACATCAAATCTGGCAAAAATATATGCACCTATATCTATAAAATCAATATCTTTAATAGTTAAGAACTCTTACAAATCATTTTTCTTACAAAGATTACCAACACCATAGAGAAAACTTTAAGGGAAATGCAGAGGAAATGTGTTAAAGCAGAAACAAATTGTTAATTAACACACGAAAAGATAAATGATCATTAAAACAGTAATGAGACAGAAAAGTTTTAACCATTGCATTGCTAAAATTTCAGTATTCCCAAAAGTTGAAGGATAAATGGTCACTGTCATACACTATTGGTAAAAGTGTGAATTGAAACTAAGTTTCATCTATAAATCATATAGATATAATATTACTCTAGTAATTATTGTATTAAATCTATTCTTACATAAAATTTTTTTGTCATATGTAGCAAACAGCAGGGCCAGATTATAATGAGGTCCGTCTTTCCCCATTATTTGTGGTTTTAGTCATATTTAAACTAAAGGTTCATGCATTGCTTGCATGTGCACCTTGTGATGGACATAGGAACCCAAAACCATGTTTCCAAACCAAAATATAATATATTTTTAATGAAATTAAAAATAATAAAATTTTTGTGCTATCCTTTAAAAATCCAGTGATAAGCTGACATTTTTCACAAAGCCAAAATGAATTTAGAAAACTGCAAAAGTATTGGGGCATTTTCAGATTGCTAACTGTAAGATATTTTAGGATAAAAGTTAAGTACACCTTTCCCTGGGCTTACCTGTGTAGAGGCCAAGGGCTTTAGCCTCCTAAAGTTTGCTGGAAAATCATTGACATGACGCAGATTGATTAATAGGAGGAAAGGCATGCAAATTTATTTAATGTGCACATGTGTGAGCCTTCAGAATGAAAACCTAAAGTTACAGGGGAAATTGTCTATTTTTATACTTAGGTTCAACAAAGTATGGACAGCCATGTAGTAATATGATTGGACAAAAAGGGCATGATCTAAAACTGATAGACTGAGAGGGAAACCCAGCAACACCTGTCTGTCTAGATTCTTCTTGGCCTCTTGAGCAGCATCCTCCCTTTTTTGTGTGGGCAGGGTCCTCTCCTGAATGGGGGACTTATGACCTACAGTCAAACAAAGTAGGTCAGATAATTTCTTTACGGCCTGTTTTTACATAGAATAATTTTAGGTTTTATAGCTGACTTTCAGGAAAAGGGATTTTCATGAGTGGCGCAAGGTCAGAGATAACCAGGTCCATACATGTTTGTATCGTTCCACAATGTCAGATTTTTCTTGATGCTGTTTCCATCATAAAAGCAAGGAGTTCCCGAGGAGGCAATTCTCCTTCGTTCTGCTCGTCCACGCGGTAGTCAGAGCCGCGGACGAGGCTCCCGCCTCCACAAGTCAGTCAGTACTGCAAACCGTATGTAGTCACATACTTAATCAATATGTACATGCTATAGATTAAAATTTCCACATCAAACAAAGTAACATTTAACATCAAGAGAAAAAAGAGCCAGAAAAGGGATTAATGAACCAGTCCAGGGAGCGCAGTGTGGACAAGGAGAATGTCCTGGGCCGATCTGGGCATCAGTGGAGCTGCCAGCGTCTTGCAGGGAAGGTTTCTTGACTTGGGCAAAGCTTTGGCAGCAGATGCCAGTTGCTCATCACGAGTGACTACAGGACAGTTGCTATAGAGACGACCATGAGAAAAGTCCTGCTCTTTTCATGGCCCTTGAGTCTCTGGTGGGGATTGATAAGAAAGGGTTATGCCCTTGTCTGTTTAGGGACAGTCTATAAACCCCTGGTCCCTGTTGGATGATGCCTTTTAAAATGAGTATTTTTCTAAGATGGAGTCACTTTTGTCAAAGGTGCTGTCTACAGCGGTTCTGGCTTCTATGACCTGCCTTGGGGAAAAGAGATTCTAGTTTCTGTGACTAGCTTCAGGGAAGAATGGGAATGAGAGACAAGAGGACAGGAGAAGTTCAGAGAAAAACACTTTCTTTTGAGTCTGCTTCTGAGGCTTTCATTTTAGGTACTGTTGTCAGGGTTCAAGGTCAGTTCTTGGTGCACTCATGGCCGAAGAGTGACCAGGGACACCAAAGTAAGACAAGCATGAAAATGAGTTTTACTGAGGAAAGAAAGGTAGGATTATAGAGCAAGAGTAAGATAAAGGTTTACTGAGCGTGATACATACACTGCAGATGATGACCGGACCCATGGTCACAGCAAAGGGAGAGCAAAAGGAAGGAACTGGTTATGGCTGTGTCTTGTTTTATAGTGCCTGGGTTGGGACCGCCCTCGTGGTTCAGAGATCACCATGGAACCACTAGGATTGGACAGTTGGGACTTGCATGACCTGAGTGTTCCTACACATGCAGATTGCTCTAGGTCACTTTCCGGACTCTGTGGTACCTACGCTCCTTGGCCTGTGGGCTAGAGAGTCCTCTGCATTCTTTCGCAGTTGGTGTGCTGAGTTCTGATTGGCAGATTCGTAGGGTGTTCCCTTCTCCCCCAGGTATGGCAGTCGCTCAGGACAGGATTAAGGTGGGGCAGCACCAGGGCGGGGGCCCACTTTCATCACTGGCAGATCCGGAATCCCTCGCTATCTGCCTGACACTGTTTTCTGAGTCCTAACACCTGGAACAACCTAGTAACAGGAAAGAACAGAAGTAAAACTATTTTTAACATCATTCATATATATTCAAATGATTATTTCATCAATGAATGAAATGATGTGAAACAACTTTATCCATAAATGATAATACATCTGATTCTGACACTTTTATCAAATTAGAAAACATGTTTCTTGCATGGTTGAGAATAAGCCATAAGTCACTATAACTTCTATCTCTTCTTTACTGGTTTTCTAGTACATGTAAGAATGGTTCTCTGTAAGTCTGCTCACTGGGTTCCAGTGTTTTCCCCACCAAACTGGTGTCAGGCGCCTTCAGCAGTGAGGGACCCCATGGTGCCACAACCCCTGCTCTGAGCAGAAAGCCTTCCAGGGCTTTTTCCTGTAAACGTTTCGAGTAACAGAAGGGCAACTATATGAGTCTTTTATTTGTTTGCTTTGTCTCCTTACTTTGGAGATGTAAGTGGAAGAAACACTGGAGGTTTTTAATTTTTATGTTCATTGAGTAGCATTAGGTTCATAGAATGATTTTTAAAATACCAGATTACACTTTGCTTCCTTAAGAGGAAATGTGAAGACTCTGAAGGCTTAGTTCTGCTACAGGCACAAATATAGTTATTTTCCAAAGCTCAGTGTAGTAGGATATCAAAGTAGTTTATAATCATCCAAACAAATACCCTTTTGGGGGCTTCTGGGTTAGGAGGGCTGAAATGTTTTCCTTAGGAGGAGGGGACTCATTCATCCATGAATCTGTTTTTAGGTCGTGAAAAATCTGTTCATTTGCATAAATAACCACTAAAGAAATGTAAATGACTGAAGGACGGTTTCATTATCATAAACCTCTCAGACTACCTGAAGGGTTTGGAATGCAGGCAGATCTGGTTTCAAGTACCTTCTTACCTTTAAAAGACAATTATCTTAGGCATTTCTGGAGAGAAAAAGAATGCTATGATGTTTCTTGGCAACAGTGCTCACATGTTAACTAGCTGGATCCTCAGAATAAAGTACGTTTGAAACAGCTCCTTTCGACTATTTGTATATTAAATATCTATGTGCAAAATCCTCCTGTGTTTCATCGTGCGTGTGGGAATTAGGTTGCACTGAGAACATTTCCTGAATTGCTCCTGCAAAACCGATGATTATAGGAAGACTCGGCTAATCAAAAAGCCTCTCTGTAGCCTGGTATGTTTCGCAAGGCACCAGCACACAGATTTCAATTTGCTCACATCATGAAAAAGGAAACTCATGTGGATTTAAAAGGGAAAATGTCGGATCCATGATGGCAGCACCGACTGATGCAGAACATGAGCCCTGGACGTTGAAAACGAGAAGGCATTCCCTTTCAGTGCTGCGTGTACAGCCACAACGTGTTTAGCAAACACAGAATTAGCAAGGGGTGAGATTGAGCAGCTGATTAGCATGCTAGGATTTCATCCTTGGGCTCTGCCACTAGGGCCTGCTCAGGTTTCAAGGACTGGGGGTCTGTGCTTCAGCCAAACTGCTTCAGGAGATTAGTTCACTTTAGAAAGGGCCCTGGAAATCCTCAGCCCAACTGCGTGCATGTGTGAGTGTGTCCGAGGATGAGCTGCACGTATCCTATTGCCTACACCTCCCAGAGGCGAGTCTCCCTCTCTTATCAAATTTCCAAGAATGTTTCCCCCTCCCGTGGCTTCCACTGCTTTGCTCCGTGCCTGAAACAGTTTCCTCAAGCTCAGCTGCTGATGTGATTGTCTTCTCATTTCATCTACTTCCCCATTTTCCTCTCCTCACTTCAATCTAAGCAACAGCACCATGACATCTAAGGAGAAAAAAATAAATAAGGCATTTCCATTCTGGTTAAAGCAGAGAAAGCACACCTCCTCGCTGTCCCCCATTAAAAAAAAAAAAAGAAGTTAAAAACTAAATTGAAATGCTCAAGAAGTCAGGTATTTTTAAGCCAGAAATTACTTAGCTCTGTTTTTCACCAAAATTCTCATTTGATCACATTGCTCCTAGTATTTCATAGACATTGGTCTCGTTTGTTCACTGAGATAACCAGTGTGGGGCAGTGTTATAGGGGTACGTTTATATGCGAAGATGTATTAAGGTAGATGATCACAATGATAATGTCTCTTGTCATCTAACCTTTATTTAACTTTCTATTCTCTAAAAGCTTTTGAAAATAAGACAAATACTGAAAACTATGAAATGATAATAATATTCATTATTTGTTTGACCCAGAAAAATAACAATAATAGATGGTATTTCTTGGATCTATATAACAGACATTGCATTAAGCTTTTTACATATATTACCTCATGAAATTTTTCCACCAACTCTATGATGTAGGTTTGATTATTGTCCATATTTTATAAACAAAAACTAAGCCCTAAAGAACTTTAATAGTATCCCCAAAGACTCTCAGCCTGGTGAGCTGTGAGTGGCAGAGATGATCTATTTGATGCCTGTCCATAATCTGCTGTTGCCATACTGTTGCAAAAGTAAAACAGTAGAAGACGCAGGTATTGTGCACTTAGCAAGTTGTCCAGTGATTGAGTTCAGGACACACCATCCCAAAACGTAGCACCTTGGCATTTGAGGAACCAGTGGAAGCAGAAGGGTCTCTCTCACCTTCCCCTCATTCTTCTTCCTTGAAGCAGAGCGTAAAATCTAAGAAAGTCACTCTCTGACTTTCTCCCACCCTTCTCCTCTGAAGCAGGTCAGAAGACCCTTATTCCAGAGGTGCCAGTCCTATACCTGGAGGGAAGGAGCCTCTGTATCTCTGAAGACACAGTGACACAGAGAAGAATCTGACCACACAAGCCTTGCTGACCTTGCTCCAGTTTATTATGATTAGATCATACCCTTTTGTCCAATCATACTTCTCCACAGCTGTCTACTCTTTATTAAACCTAAGCATAAAAATACACAAGTTTGCCTATTTCTTTGGGTTTTCATTTCCTTATGAGGGCTCCCATGTTGTGATAATACTTAAATAAATGTGCATGCTTTTCTCTTGCTAATCTTTTGTTCTAGGCGGCTCAGCCAGGAACCTAGCAATGGGAAGAAAAGATATTTCTTTTCAACCCCTACACCAGCTATCTATGACTCTTAAAAGTTGGTGTGGGGTGGCTTGGGAGAAGATGGGATAATGTCAGGGGCAGGTGTGTAGAAATAGTGAAGATTATGTTATCAGCAAATGTAGCGCAGAAAAGATTTCTCACCCATTGCAAGGTTCATGGTTGAGATACCAGTAACAGAAGACAGAGTAACCGCAAAAAAAGTACACATTTACTTATTAAGTTTTCCATGACACAGGAGCCTTCAGAAATGGAGACCCAAAGAAAAGGAGAAAACTGTGCATTTTTATGGAGAGTTGTGCAGAAGTACGACTGGAGAACAAAAGGGCATGATCTAACAGTAATAAACTGCAGGGGAGAGCTGTTTGCTCAGACTCTTCTTGGCATTTCTGTGTCTTCAAGGATAGGGACATGCTATTCCTCTGGGTATAGGGAGGACACCTCTTGAATGACCTACTTCAAGGAAAGGTCAGCTGGGTTTTATGGCCTGCTTCAGGAGAGAAGGCACAAGTGACGGTTAGAGAGACCTTCCTGCTTCTGTGATTTTTCTCATTTTTCTCCAGCTTTAACCATTCTGTATGTCAAGGTACTGCATATTGGGGTAGCATGTCCTGAACCCCATCACAAACATTACTGAAGAGCTCTGTACTGGGCAATGTGATATAAGTCAGTGTTTCTTCTCTGATTCTACCTTGGAGTAATTCAAAGTCTAACTGGAGAGAGAGAGACACCCAAGAAGGAATATACCACAATGTTGCAAGAGCTGTCATACAACCGAGCATAATATGCCCTGGAGCTGGCTCAGCAACGTCCCTGGACAGGAGAGAGACTGGGACAGACACGCCTCATGTTCTCCTCCAGCAGCCAGGCCACCACGTTTTATTCTAGTGGGACAAAGTGGCCCAAGCCCACCTGGCTAGGTCAGGTTTCTTAGGCGTCTCTTCATTAGTTACACTTTTAATGTGTACCCAGTGTGAGATCGCGTCCTGGTCCAAGTCTTGAATAGTTGTATGATCCTGAGCAAAGTGTTTTAATCTGAGCCTCTGGGTCATCAGCTAATAAGTCTAGTTATGTTATTACGAAGCTAATGTCTGTAGATTAAGGACTCAAGTTACTTTAATCCCACTGAGTCTCTGTTTCTTAAACTAATAAGTGGGGTTAAGTTATTATGAGGACTCAGGTAGACAGTATATGTAAATCGTGAAAACTCAAGTGGGTAGTAGATGCAAATGGTCTTCTATGATGCCTGCAATAGAGTTGGTACGCAATAAATACTCGCCATCATTTCTCACAGTCCCTGCTGTGTCATTACTGCTGTTGCTTATTTTGTTTTGTCAAGAAAAATCATTAAAGACTTGGAAATGTGCAAAAGGTGTTTCAGGGTATCCTGTTAGTGGAGTTTTGGCCATTGCTGCATGCAGTGCTGTTCAGTAGAATTTTCTGTGATCAGGGAAACGTTCTGCCTCTGCTCTCTCTGACACAGGAGCCACTAGCCACAGTGGTTTACGAGTGTTTGCAATGTAGCTACTGTGACCGAGTGACTGACATTTTAATTTTAATTTTAATTAACTTAATTTTAAATAGCCATATGTTACTAGTGGCTATGATCTTGAACAGTGTATGTCTAGCTAACTCTCTGGGGACTGATTTTACAGGAATTTGAACATTTCATTGCCTTTCTATTAACTAGGCTATTTTATAACTTTCTATTGATTAGGCTATTTTGTAACTTTAGGGGTGGAAGTGAAGATATTAAGGTAAATGATTCTTGTCTATGGCAAATTTTTCAGTAGGAAATAGCTGATTTCTACCTTATAAATGAAATCATCCAAATACTGCATTTTATCTCCCTATTGGATATTAATTAGTTTTATGTCTATTTGTAAATTTATTTCGGCATTACTGATTGTCTACCTATATATCTATTCTTTAAATTCTTTTTGAACTGGTTTTAATATCTTACTGGTTCTGTCTTTACAAGTGAGTTAAATAAAATCTTTAATGTGTTCATTTTGTTACGTTTATATGAAAGTGATGAGTTTAGCTTGAAAAATCAAGTAGCCTCACCTTCTTATTTCTTAATAATGCTTTCACTTCAGAACAGTTAAATGGGGAAATGGGAAACATTTTCAATGTAAGTTGTGTTTTCGTTTGCTAATATTGCTGTAGCTATTTATCACTTGGGGGTAGGGGTGGTAGGAAATTACCTAATGTGGTTATTACAGGGTTGAGAATCAGTACTGGGAAATGAAACAGAATAAAAAAATTCCATACCTGGTACCTGAGTTGGCCATTTTCCCCCCTTAGAAACCTGCCTTCTTGGATTAGAGATTTCAGGGCTTTAACTACAATGTCACTGCTTATTTTGTTGGCTTATATTTCATTGCCACAAGAATAGAACAACTTGTGTCTTGGGTTTATTCATAATATCAGCGGAAACTTGAGAACACTATTAGAGAGCATGGCACATGGAAGCAGAGGAAATATTGGGTCATGATGAGAGGGGGAGATAAATGCTTATCACAGGGCCCAGTTTATTCTTTTTTGACCTTCTGTTTCCAGGAAAATTATACAAACAAATATAAATATGGTTTCAGTTAACCAAGAAAATTACTCAAGGACTAGAAACAGAAACATTTCTGTAGCTAAAGAAAAACCAGAGTTGAATTGTGTCATGGACATCCTAAAAGTGGAGTGAAAGTTTGAGATGGCAAAGGCTCTTAAAATAACTGACATAACATGTACACAGGCCACGTTGTATATACCAGACAAGGTATAACGAACCATAACCCTTATCAGCCTCTGTCGGAAATAGTTTTGTGGACAAGAAATAGTAACTCTCTGTGGGCACTCGAGTAGGGTTTCAGGTGAAGATTATAATGGCTCTGTGTTTACCACATACCACTGATACTTTTCAAAATACCCCAAAAAGCTTGTGAATAGAAATAGGTGCACTTCATTCAGGGTGAGTTAAAATCAGCTTTAAAACAGAGCTCCATGAAAGTTACACCAGAATTTTCCACCACCTGCTACCATGACAAATGTAACGCCCAGCTGTAGCAGAGATAATTAAAGCAGAGATTTTTGAGCATGCAAAAAGGAAGGAGGCAAAAAAAAGTAAGAGGCATATGGATATAATAGATATTACATAATCATTAAAATAATCAATAGAGTAGTGTTATGGGGAAGGGAAAAGTGCTCACTAAAGAATGTTGAGTGAAAAAGTAGACCACAATTTTATTGACCTTTTATAGGTACTATGACCACAGAAGATGTAAAACTGATGTATTTCTATAGATTAAGAATCAGAAAGAGACATGAAAGGGTTATTTCTTTTAACTTAATTTTTTTATTATTCTTTAAGCTTCTTTTAACAATACACTATTTACGTTTTAAAAAAAGTGAAAAATACAAAAGAAAAAGGAGAGAAGAGAAGGGATGAAAAGGAAACACTAAAAGAATAAAGGGAGCTCAAGAGAAAAGAAGAAAGCTTAAATTAGAAACAAAAGTGAGAGAGTCGGACAGAAAGGGGGTCCCAGTCCTTGCCTGGCCGCTCCTTTGAAGCCTGAAGCCTCCGCGGAGGCGAGTTTGCTGTGATCATCCAATCCCACTTCCCCCCTCCTCTGTTCTTGCATTCCTGCCCTACCCGACGGGCCTGGCAAACTCTCTGGTTTTTGTTTTCTCCCTCCTGGCAGAGTGACACAAAATCTTTTTGCTTCATGCAGTAAAAGAGAGTTAGTGTTCCTTAGGTAACCTTTGTTTTAGTAAATTAAATTGTCTGAGCAGACGCTTGAAGAAATGTGCCCTGCTGGGGGGCTGTGAATAGGCGAAGTCATCAAAGGTAATGGGCAACCCCCCAGTTGCTACAAAGGCCAGCACTTGAGTTCTTTTATATTGAAGAAGTTTCCGTAAAAGTGTGACTATCAGCAGTAGGAGAGCAAAGACCTCCCTTGTGAAGTTTCTAAACACGAGGAGAAAAATGTCAGACCAACATAAGTCAAAGCAAGTTGCTTATTGCATTTTTAATTCAGGAGGCTCTGAGCAGACACATCCATTTATATGGAGACAATAGTATTTTATCTCTTCCATCCAGAACACTTGCAAGAAACTACAAATTATTGACATGACACTTCTAATATTGACCGTCTTAAACACAACTCTCATTTTACTAATTTGGATTCCATCTTGACAGAGCTAACCCTTAACTTTTTTGTGCTTGTTTAGGGCAGTAGTCAAAACTCTTACGTGTGCAGCCCTTGCAGTTTTCATGAAAAATAGTGTCTTGCAAGTTGTAGGTGTTCAATTAGGAAACCACGAAATGGAAAAATGTCTTTGTGGCCAGACAGAATTCAGATTTAAGCTCAGCCTCGTAGCAGTTTATGACCTTGGATGAGTTGCTTAACCTCTCTAACACTTGGTTTCTCCACCTATAAACAGGAAAATGTTCCTGCCTTACAGTGATGTAATGAGGATTTAGTGAGATGACCTGCCACGCAGGGTGTCCAATACACAGCAGGAATTTAACAGTTAGGAGTTATTTTGATGAAGGCATTTCAACAGTGATGTGGTTGAATGGGGCTTCTTTCTAACATTTTGTAGACTGGATTTTAACGATCTTGTATCAGACACATATATCAATAACCTTACACAATGAATAGAAAAGAATATGATCAGGCAAAATAGAAGAAATATATGAAGTAATAAGAATTCCTTTATTCTTAATAAGAATTCCTAATAAGAAGTAACAGAGGCCGGGCATGGTGGCTCACGCCTGTAATCCTAGCACTCTGGGAGGCCGAGGTGGGAGGATCGCTCAAGGTCAGGAGTTTGAAACCAGCCTGAGCAAGAGTGAGACCCCCCCCATTTCTACTAAAAATAGAAAGAAATTAATTGGACAACTAAAAATACATAGAAAAAAATTAGCCGGGCATGGTGGCACATGCCTGTAGGCCCAGCTACTCGGGAGGCTGAGGCAGGAGGATAGCCTGAGCCCAGGAGTTTGAGGTTGCTGTGAGCTAAACTGACGCCACAGCACTCTAGCCTGGGCAACAAATTGACAAACTTTCAAAAAAAAAAAAAAAAAAAAAAAAAAGGAAGTAACAGAAATTCCTTTTTTTAACCCATAATACAAAAAAGAAAATAATATTTACTTGTTAAATATTATTTAACAAGTATATTGAGAATGTACACATGAAAAGGAGCAAAATTTATTTAAAAAGTATAATATTAACAGA